>VWPV01005157.1:0-13261 GCA_013389885.1 Geococcyx californianus
CAGTTGTAGAGAGCAATAAGGTAGAGAGCTATATGACCAATTATTAATCAATCACAGCAACTGAGGATGCACATGAACTACTTGTGGGGGTAGAAACGCTGAGTACAGCAAGAATTATCACCATTGATGCAAATAATTAGGCATCTTCTAATCACCAATTTTGATGACATTTTGTAGGATATTGTCCTCCAATATAAACATTGTACTTTTGAAACAACTGACAATTACAAAGACATTTTAGCCAGCATTGAAAAGACAAATGTCCTCTACTGACTGACAAAATACTAGAGCCTAGTAGAATACAGCTTCTAAATTAATTTACAATGAAAATAATTGGAGGCCTTCTCCTATATATAATATATTGATGGATTTAAAGGTGATTTAAAGAGGCTATACCATTGTTTCACAAATCTCTAAAAGTTTAATGGATCCAGATTTCAGCAGGCACTGATTACACTTTCCAAAGCTGCAATAAGATGCTGCTGTTCCTGTGCCAGTTCTGGCTCTAACACCTGACCTCATTTTGCTTTCTATATCATAAAATTAGTTGTATGCTTTTACTCATCTCACCTTGGTCAAAAGTAAGAGAAGGCTTTGATGCATGAGGCAAATTGTAAAGACATATTGGATTTAAGCAGAGTAGCAGCAGCATCCAGCAACATGGCAAAGACACTGGTAAAATGTAAAATGTTGGAAAATAGCAAAGTATTGCCTTTTATGATGGCAATACTAATCACAGCTGGTAGAAGATGACCATGATAAGCATGGAAAAAAAAAAAAAAGAATGAGAAGCTGCTATTTGCCAGATTTACTTTCTTTGCTGGAGCTCCCTTTTTTCTCCTCTTCATATTGTCTCAATCTTGTAAAATTTTTCAAGGACGCTTATATGGGGCCCTTTTTGCATGTCATAGCCAAATGCATAAATGAAGAAGAAGAAGGGATGTAAGACAGACTCCTTAACACTGCCACAAGCTCCTGTGAAGTAAGTCTTGAGTTCTGCAGTACATTTCTTCTACACATCCTGTTTTGTTGCTCTCATTGTTATTGTTTTTAACTAGGGCAGTGGGAAAGCCTTTTGTAACGCGGATGTGACTGAGTACGCCAGGACAAGGATGTCGTTTTGGGGAGCGTATGGACAAGCTCACAGGATTTCTTAATGTCATAGTCAGTGATATTTGTCAGTGAAGTTTGTTAAAAGCTGCCAGCTTCACAAGCTATGTATAAGAATTTCTACTTGCTCACACTGCCACAATATCTGAACAGCCTGTTCTACATATTTCTTCAGTCCTTTGTACTACCAGATGCTACACATAGATTATTTTTGCAAAAATGCATTCTTTTTATAGAGGTGTTTCCCATATTCTGGCAGAGCTAATTGCAATACAACATTGATCATTTATTTAGAATGTGGTTTTCTGTATTTGAATGTATTTTATATGTGTTTGTTGCAGATTTATTTTAAAGTGTGATAGTCTGAATTTTTTTCCTTTCTTCATCTGTCAGTTTCAGTACTTTTGTTTCCATACATATGTTGTTAATATGAGGTTTAATATATTTTCTTGTGCAATAGTTATAATAGACAATATAAATATCAACAGAATATCCCTCCAGTTAAAACATCTTCTAAAATAATAATAAGATATGGCAAAATTATTTAAATGTACTGGAAATAATAGGAGGTACTTAACAACTTTTTATTTAAATGCTCCAAAATGAAGAATCAGTGACTTAATTTATTTTTAATATTTTCTTTTGACTCATTTAACCAGATTTATTACTTTTACAAATGGTTTAATTTTATCCTTCCTGTGTTGAAGTAATGTACATTTTCCACTATGTCACCTAAACTGACTCAGTAGAATTTTTATAGATCTGTATTAAATAGCATGCTTTTGCCTTTCTGTGGCTTTTTTTAAAAAGGTTTTAGTTTCCCGATATACATGCAGCAGAGTTTGAATTAATGCTTTCTTTTTAGTGAAAATGGTTTGATTGCTAAAGATCTCAAGTGGAAAGCTATGTAGTTGAACTTGGGAAGACAAAATTTCTTATTTTTTTTTT
The DNA here is from genome assembly GCA_013389885.1 of Geococcyx californianus. Taxonomy (NCBI): domain Eukaryota; kingdom Metazoa; phylum Chordata; class Aves; order Cuculiformes; family Neomorphidae; genus Geococcyx; species Geococcyx californianus. Next base: position 2,059 of record VWPV01005157.1, read on the forward strand.
TCCACCAGAAAGCTTCATCTTTGCTCCTCCATAAACTGTTTCATCTATGGATGTTCTCTCACATATTATATATGTTAAATGTAACTTCTTAGATTAATATAAAATTCTTGGCAGGAATGTAGTTTAGGCTAGGAACCATTAGCATAGCATTAACAGAAATCGTATAGACAATGCACAGCTATTTGAACAAAACCAATTATCTAACATTCACATTCATACAGCTATTTTAATGCAATTTGCCTAGAATACATACGTTAAACAACATATCAATTTGAGTTTTATAAGGAAGTAGGTTCATTATTAAAATATTCTATAATTATTAATTTTACAACTAATTATGCGATACATAATAAAATATTTTTTTCTTTTTAATGTGATTATTTTGATATCTAAACAACTAAAAGTATAGTATTTGTAAAATGCTATGATTTATTTTAAGTTAAGACCTCAAAATAATCTTTTCATTTAACTCAGTTAAAGGTCTTTTGCTTATTTTTTCCCATTACATTATGATGCAACTTTTCTGTATTCCTGTCATAGCAATAATAACCCAGAAACAGATCAGAAATATTAAAAAAAATGTTACTGAGCTCTCCTGCCTGAACCAACCACTACTTTTTAAAGTTGGGGGATTTCTTTTCTTCCTGTCTCTTACTGAGAAACTGTGGTAGATACTGTTGTTCTTCATGCTTTCTACTCAAAATGAGAACGTGAACACAAAGTCAACAAGGTGAAATAGCTTGTTTCAGTTATGTGAGAGGAAATATATGGTGACTATCAACCTAATAAGTGCAGACCACCCTAACAGACACTTTGAACCTGTGGTTTTATGCTCTAGCAACTCATTAGCCTTCTCTCTCGTTCTTTATTTCTTTCTCACAGATGCCCCGACTCAAACAATTATTGCTATCAGAATAATGTGACAAAAAGGGAAGAAGTATAGTATAAGTACTCATTTACAGCTTTTTTGGAAAATGTCTATATATGATGCATGACCTGTCCAATTATACCTTACCTAACCTGATAAACTTTGCCTGTAAGTCCTTCAGTGTTTCAGGCTATGGAAACATTTCTCTTTGCTTCTTTATTTTTTTTGTTTTTAATTTTAATTTAGATATCATGTGACAAGCCTGAGCAAGACACCCTTTTGTAACACTTATTCTCAAACTCCAAGTTCAAATAATGACATTTTCTGGAACATGCGCCTGGAAGTCAAACATAAAAAGGAAGTGTACAGAAGGTGGAAGCAGAGACAGGTAACCTGGAGGAATACGGAGACACTCGCCAAGCATGAAGAGATGAATTTAAGAAAGCTGAAGCCCATCTGGAGCTGAATGCTGCAAGGGATGTCAAAAATATCCCCCCAAACCGAGAAGGGCTAGTGTAAGTATGTAAGTGGAAAGAGGAAGACTAAGGAAAATGTGGCCACACTTATGAATGAGTCAGGGGCCCTGGTGACACAGGACATGGAAAAGGCTGAAGTACTGAAATCCTTCTTCATCATAGTCTTGAGTAATAAGAACAGCCTTCAGTATTCCCAGGCCACGAGGTCCGAGAGGAAAGCCTGGAGGAAGGGAGACTAACCCTCCCACCAGCAGATGGAGGGTGGTGACCTTATTTGGCACTGTTGAGGCCACACCTGGAGTGCTGGGTCCAGTTCTGGGCATCCCAGTACAAAAGAGACACAGACATACTTGAGAGGGTCCAAAGGAGGATCACAGAGATGGTGAAGGGTCTGGAGCATTTCTCCTATGAGAAAAAGCTGAAAGAGATGGGACTGTTCAGCCTAAAGAAGGGAAGGTTAGGGAGGATCTCATCAATATTTACAAATACCTCAAGACACAGGTCCCAAGAGGACAAAACCAGGGTCTTTTCAGTGGTGCTTAGTGACAGGATGACAAGAAATAGGTACAAACTGAAACACACAAGGTTCTGTCTGGAAATCAGAAAACACTTTATGACTGTGATGGTGATAGAGCCCTGGCACAGCTTGCTCAGAGACACTGTGGAGTCTCCATCCTTGGAAATACTCAGAAACTACCTGGACATAGTCCTGGACAATCTGCTTTCAAGTGATCCTGCTTGAGCATGGGGTTTGAACAACACGGCCTTGGAGGTCCCTTCCAATGTTAACCGTTCTGTGATTCTGAGACTGTGTTGCTCTCTACAACTGCCTAAAGGGAGGCTGTAGTCAGGCAGGGGTTGGACTCTTCTCTCAGGTGACCAGTGACAGAACAAGAGGACACGGTCTCAAGCTTCACCAGGGGAGATTTAGGCTTGATATTAGAAAAAAATTCTTCACTGAAAGGGTGAATGGTCATTGGAATGCACTGCCCGGGAAAGTGGTGGAGTCACCGTCCCTGGAGGAGATTGGATGAGGCTCTAATCCTTCTTTAGAAATTCCCTGCTAACAATCCAAACATCTTGCTATGACATCTTGTCTTTCTTCAAAACAGTTTAATGATTTTTTCTATATTCTAAAAGTTAAAAGAATTGTATATAAGACCATCTGTTTAGCAGACAACGGTTTCATTTGATCTATTCCTTCTATCACAAGAAGGTAGCATTTAAATATCCAGGGAAAAAGTTACATTTGGCTTTTAATTATCTTTAAATTGTAAGTTTGGAGGGATTATTTTAGGAGGAAAAATACACTATCACTACTGTGGAATTCAAAGGTATTATCTGTAAATAAAGATAATCATGCAAATTTGCATTTAAGAAATTGCTCTAGAGGTTTCAGTCATGGTAATTTTTATTAGATATTCAAAAATCTTTGAAAAGAATGAAGTGCTCCTTGATCAAAAGTTTTCAGGAGAAAGAATATGATGTGGAGTCCATTATGCTTACCAAAAAANGATGACAAGAAATAGGTACAAACTGAAACACACAAGGTTCTGTCTGGAAATCAGAAAACACTTTATGACTGTGATGGTGATAGAGCCCTGGCACAGCTTGCTCAGAGACACTGTGGAGTCTCCATCCTTGGAAATACTCAGAAACTACCTGGACATAGTCCTGGACAATCTGCTTTCAAGTGATCCTGCTTGAGCATGGGGTTTGAACAACACGGCCTTGGAGGTCCCTTCCAATGTTAACCGTTCTGTGATTCTGAGACTGTGTTGCTCTCTACAACTGCCTAAAGGGAGGCTGTAGTCAGGCAGGGGTTGGACTCTTCTCTCAGGTGACCAGTGACAGAACAAGAGGACACGGTCTCAAGCTTCACCAGGGGAGATTTAGGCTTGATATTAGAAAAAAATTCTTCACTGAAAGGGTGAATGGTCATTGGAATGCACTGCCCGGGAAAGTGGTGGAGTCACCGTCCCTGGAGGAGATTGGATGAGGCTCTAATCCTTCTTTAGAAATTCCCTGCTAACAATCCAAACATCTTGCTATGACATCTTGTCTTTCTTCAAAACAGTTTAATGATTTTTTCTATATTCTAAAAGTTAAAAGAATTGTATATAAGACCATCTGTTTAGCAGACAACGGTTTCATTTGATCTATTCCTTCTATCACAAGAAGGTAGCATTTAAATATCCAGGGAAAAAGTTACATTTGGCTTTTAATTATCTTTAAATTGTAAGTTTGGAGGGATTATTTTAGGAGGAAAAATACACTATCACTACTGTGGAATTCAAAGGTATTATCTGTAAATAAAGATAATCATGCAAATTTGCATTTAAGAAATTGCTCTAGAGGTTTCAGTCATGGTGATTTTTATTAGATATTCAAAAATCTTTGAAAAGAATGAAGTGCTCCTTGATCAAAAGTTTTCAGGAGAAAGAATATGATGTGGAGTCCATTATGCTTACCAAAAAAATGGAATTAAGAGTGTTGTCCAGTCTGTGGAGCATCTGTTCTACATATTTGTGCAAATTTGCAATTTTACTTTTTGTCATACTGAAAACTAGGGGACACAGTAAACTGTGAGTTGGGTTTCATATCATCATATGAGATGAGCAAGAGGTGGTGTGAACAAAATTTGCCATAAACAACAGCAAGAAAACTTGAGAAACTAAATAAAACTCCAGTGCATAACATAAACCACCACTTCTTTGAACGAATAGGAGGAAACAATATTATTAACAAAAGTCTCTTTTAATAAAAGCCATTGCAAACATAGCATCTTCATCAGTGGGAAGAATAGGAAATCTCTACAAGTGACACAATTGATCAGAATTCACTTTTAATGGCAAATTCCATTAAAAACATAAATGGAATGGAGTAGTAATTTTAGGTGACGTGCTAACCTTGGAATAATCACTCTTCAATAGTTTTAAGGAAAACCAGGTCTTGAATATACAGGTGTTTGTTCCCTAGAGCTAAGTGAAATGACAGTGACTGACACTTGTGACAGAATTCAGTTTCATCTATCAACCTGAAACTTAGACTAACCATCCAAATTTTTTTTAATTCCTTTGAGTCTTTGTATCTTATAAGGCAAGCACATGACTTGACATAACAGCCGTAACAGTATTAGCACTTTCTTTTCCTGATTATAATGACAAGAATATTTTTTATTTTGCATTGGAGATTTATGTAATCTTTAAACACCCCTATTATTTTAGAATAATTACCTTCTGTGGTCTTTCTTTGAGATAAAACAGAAGAGAGCACAGCGGGTTATTTTGTTTCTGTAGAGCTTATGTTAAACAATTAGCTGTTATTGTTGATTGCTCCCTTAGAAATACACAGAAATTCTTATCCTGTGACACATTTTTGTGGTTGTTCTCATGTAGAATATACCCCTATGGTTTTACAGCTTGGATAGAGAAAACCTGTTTTTCTGCCTGTTCCAATATCATTCCTCCTTCAGATTGTAATAGAACTGCAGTGTGTGCCAGTACTTGCTGTTGTGATGAGCTTTGGAGCCCAGTTTGTGCATGCCTTCAGGAACTGGAAGATGTAGCCATGCACAGTCAAGAGCCAAAAAGTCTCTCCTTGACAGCTCTTGTATGACTGAGGCTTTCACTGCAGCAGAGTACTGTGTACAAGAGATTATGGAAAGGATTTCTGAACCTCTCTTTTGCTACCTTGAAGTGATGTAGACCTTCACTAAATCATTTCAAAATCTTATGTCTCTGTTTATAAGAAGAAAATATAACATTAAATGGCAAAAGAGGAAAAGCTATACATTTTTTGAAATATAGGACTTCTTGTTACTTATTCAAATGAGCAAACAGATTAGAATGCCATGAACACAAAAAGCAAGCAGTTGTGTTCATTTGAGATGGAAAAAGGGGATCTAAGGAGGAGCATCCGGTCTTTGAATATTTCTATGTACTAAAACCTTTCTTCATTCTATGATAAACTTAGAGCTTCCACGAGGACAATTTTCCCCCACAAAATAAGAGGACTATACTTGTCTTATATTTATGGAAACTCTACTAATGGTATTGTTGCAGAATTTCTGCCTGTGACATGGTCACGGGAATGATTTTGAATACAGAAAACCTTTATGTTTATGTATAAAAATATATAAACCTTTTTTCCTCCCTTCTCTGACTATGTCTTTCTCTCTATTCTTCCTTTCTGTCCCTCAGTGCTCCAGATCTCTACAGGTATTTCTGTGGCACTACCATGGGATCTGACTGTCTTACATATAGTAACAGATGGCAATTAAGACTGATAGAAAATCTCCTGTAAAATATTCATTTTCTTTGCAAAATGTCTTTTGAACAAATTTATTTTTTCATTAAAACCAATTGGCAACCATTTTTGGTTTCAGCTACCGGAAAGCTGAGGAGGCACTCTTTATCTATAGGTGTAGTGATAGGATGAACAGGAATGGTTTTAAGCTGGACAAGGGGAGATGTAGATTATATACTAGGGAGAAATTTTTTACTGTGAGGGTGTTGAGGCACCGTAACAGGTTGCTCAGAGAATTCGTGGATGCCCCATCCCTGGATATGTTCAAGGCCATTGAGCAACTTTATCTAATGGAATGTGTCCCTGACAATGGAAAGGGGGTTGGGACTTTGATTTTTAAGATCCTTTCCAACCCAAACCATTCTATGATTCTATGAATTTTTTTACTGAAAATAAAAGCTGTTAAATAAAACATTTTGAACTTTCAGATTTTTGACACCCCCCCTCCAATTAAAAAGGTTTAAAATTAGTTATAAGAAACAAAATAATTTCCCAATCAGGTCTGCAAGCAGACTTTCCTTTAGTTCTCCTTCCCCTTTGCACAGAGACATCACAGAATGCCTGTTATTAGTTAAAATCACTGTCCAAGATAATATGAATGGAAACTTCTATTTGCTACTGTGTTTTAAATTGTGAATACTGACCTCAGGAAAAATAAGACAGTTATTCTTAGCAGTATTTTCGAGCAGTATTTTCAAAAAGTGAAAGCCAATGAACGTGAATTCTTAATTCGTGACATGTGACATACCTTACTGAAAGACTTCTTTGCATGTTTGCTTTATTGCTACATTTTAACATTCTTCATCTCTGGCAGTTTATGCTGACTTTGGTCCTGCCATATATTGTTGGGAGAAGACAAATCATTATAAGTAAGAGATGTTTATTCCTCAGATAGAAAGAAAAAGAGAAAGTTAGAGAAGAAAGATGAAATTCAGAATTTGTATTTAAAGTTTAAATGTTTATTAAATGCAAAATCACCTTGGTTTTTTTTCTCAGCCATTTCCCATCAGAGAAGGTTGAAATACATGCATTTATTCTCTACCTCAGGTCACTTGTATACATTTTCTTTGGAATGACTTATAGAATCATTTAATACTGCTTAATTTATTTGCTTTGAAGGAAAAAAGACAAGTAATACAACACATGCATTTTGCTAAAAAGGAAAAAACATTTTCACCCTTATATAAATTTATTACACTTTATTGCTTTCCTAACCTTTTATTCTTTTATGTTTTATGAAAACCAGCACAATGAGACCTCATCTCTACATTTCCTTGTGGGTAATTGAGTCTATTAAAACCTCTCAGCTGGCCTTGCTTGTGAAACCTCTAATATTTATTGCTGGTGATCGCTTTTATGGGACAAAGTACAGCAATTTAAAATCAAGAAGAGAAGAACAAAATAGCAAACTAGCAAACACAAGCTTTGATTACTAAAGAATTCCGGTTGAACGGTTTAGTATTTTATCATCATTTAGAATAGTTTTGTTTAGGTTATATAACAATTAGTGAACTTGAAACTTTTTCACTTCATATGGATCACATAATAGGTTTGTTTTGGTTTATTTTATCTTCCCTTTCTATTTCAAAGTGACACTAGGCTAAATGTTTTGCGTATTTTGAAAACAAATTGGGTGTTCTCTATCTACCACTTCCATTCTTTTTCCATCATAATAAATGTTTTATAATCTCACAAAATAGTGTATTGCCTGATGAGTTACAGTCTCTCACTCTTGAATAAATTCTCATTTGTCCTTATAAAGTCTGCAAAGCCAAAACCACTGATAAAAATTTTTAATAATACCATATTTTTTCTACCAATCTTAGAACAAAACAAAATTTTAAAATTTATTAGAAGTCAATTATCTTGCTCAGGGTAGGATGTTTTGTTTAAAGTAGTCCTGTTTGAGCTAATGTGCAAGAGCTCCATTTTCGTTCCCAGGGTAACCATATGGCTGAAGCCAGAAAGCAGGTCATTTATTTATGCCTCTAGGGATTCCAAAATTGATAAATCATCCATATGTCTTAAAAAGTCAGAGAGAAGACTACTCTGTTTTCATTTTGCATTTTTTCTAATTCAGAAGTTACTTCTGAGAGATCAAAATTACACCAAGTATTATGATAGTGTTACAGATCACTAGTATGAATAATAGTATTTTTTTAATGGTATTTTGAGAAGGCTACTATTTCACAAGTTATTTCCACAGGAGACCATGTTGTCACACAGTGAAATCTAAAATCCATTATATAAATGGAAACGTATCAGTGATTTCAGTGAACAGTGGGTCAGCCATCATCCTTCATGATAATCCCTCTACCAAGTTATAACTTGAGTAGACCTTATACACAAAATTTGACATCTTAAGTTTCTAAAAAATAATTGGAATTCTTTTTTCTAGTTTTATCCCTTGAAAGTAAATGTCTCCTTAGTTACAATTTAAGATAAAATCTGGAATGTTATGAGAGCTTAAACCCTCTCCGTACAGAGAAAATATTATCCTTTATTTTTTATTTGCAAACCAGATAAAATTGTAATGATTGTCACTGTGGTCAATTTGTATCTCATCTTCTACCTCCATAAAATTGCTTTAGTTTATTAACCAGTTCAAGGATCTTTTCCTTTTATTTAGTTTTCTGAAATTTTAGGTTTGCAATAAAACCTCGGAACATCTGGATTCTTTGGAAAGGAAAATTATAAAAGACTATGTGTGTGTATGTATGCATATATAATATATTATGCCCTAGCAAGTAAACTACCATCAATTCACCACTAGCAAGTATGTCTAAGATTATCTTAATCTATATCCAGATGTTAGAAATTACTGTCAGCCATCAATAATATAGTATCTATTAATAATATAACAACAACACATAACAGTAAAACCAAGAAGGTATACTGTAGCTTACTACAAACTTATCATTAGTGAAGAAAACTTATCAACAATGTAACTATGGGCATATTTCTGATAGATCAGTTATATGGATATATATTACTGATATCAAGTGAACAGATCAGGCAGATTGGCTGGATAGTCACAACCAAAGAGTTGTGGTCAATGGCTCAGTATCCAAGTGGAGACCAGTGGCGAGTGTCTTTCCTCAGGGATCAGTCTTGTGACCAGTGTTGTTAAACTCCTATGTCACAGATGGACAGTGGGATTAGATGCACCCTCAGCAAGTTTGATGACGACACCCAGTTGTGTGGCATGGTTGACACACTGGAGGGAAGGGATGCCATCCAGAGAGACCTTGACAGGCTTGAGAGGTGGGTCAAGCGCAAGGTCCTGTACCAGGGTCAGGGCAATCCCAGGCACAACTGCAGGCTGGGCAGAGAATAGATTTGAGAGTCATCCTGAAGAGAGGGATTTGGGGTTGCTGGTGGATGAAAAGCTCAACATGAGCAGGCAATGTGCGCTTGCAGCCCAGAGAGCCAACTGTATCCTGAGCTGCATCAAAACAAGTGTGGCCAGAAAGCTGAGGGAGTTGATTCTGCCCCTCTACTCTGCTCTCATGAGTAGAGTACCTGGAGTACCGCATACAGTTCTGGAGTCCTCAGCAAAGGAAGGACACAGAGCTGTTAGAGTGAGTCCAGACTAGGGCCACAAAGATCATCAGAGGGCTGGAGCACCTCCCTTACAAGGACAGACTGAAAGATTTAGGGTTGTTCAGCCTAGAAAAGAGGAGGCTCCAGGGAGACCTTATAGCAGCCTTCCAGTAGTTAAAGAGGGGCGACAGGAAATCAAGGGTAGGGGCTGTTTACCAGGTAGTGCAGTGTTCATTCACTACAGGTTTGACCAGAAATCCTATTCCAGTAATGAAAACCTATAAAATGTTTCATCTAAGCATGATTTTGTGAGCAGTTTCTCTTTTCACAAACTAACACTGTTAAGGAGACGTTTTTGTTTAATCTAATCTAATTGTACATATTTCCCCCAAATAAGACTGAGTGCATATGGTTACAGGGACTGAGTGCTCAGGATGGCATGGTGGTTTTATTTTCTGAAGAGATTTTCCCATAGCAGTCAGAGAGAATGACATGAAACATTTTCCCAAAAGATCTGTCTGATAATTATATGGTGTCCGTAACAGCATCCACCAAAGTTTTTGTATTATTCATACAGAAAGAATGTATCTTTTCTTGTAGAACACTAGCATTTGTTTTAAAATACTATTCATTCAATTATTTAACTCTTGTTATGCTTCATTCTTATTAGTTCACAGGAATCAGGCAGTGACAGTAACAACACAGCAACTTAAGAACCAGGAGGTCCGTTTTTGATTCAATAGTATCATGTCAAACCACTGCACCAATAAAAAAAAAAAAAAAAAAAGACATGTTACCATTAATATCCCTGTTGAAAGGAAGGAATCTTGGAACTGGGATGATCCTGCTAGAATTTGATGCAGCCTTGTAAGAAGACTAGCCATTTTATTCAGGGGTTTAAGATCACTGACTAATCTATTTCCTGCTAAGTCTGACCCTAATCCTGTATTCTAAGAATGAAGAGGGTGCCTGTTACTCTGCATGTCTTCTCTGGACAAGTCTGCTAACACTGTCTAGTTGCATAAGAAATTAATAATACATTGTGCATGGAATTTGAGTCACTTCACTCTCCTAGAGCTGATGCAGAAATTTAACTCTTAGTCACTTGGAACAGAATCTTGTCTGAGGTAATTCAACACATTTTAATTACAATGAAGGAACTCTGTATGAGCTGTCGATCCATCTTCATGTAACTAGGTATCATGAAATTGTGTTCACCATAGAATTAATGTTTTCAAGCTACACATCGGTGGTCTGAGTTAAACAGCTTTTTTTTAATCTTCCTTTTTAATTTCTGACCTTTTCACATGTAGACTTAACTCTGAGATTCTCTTTGGTTAACACATCAATGGATAACAACTGTGCTAGCTTTGATTTCTGTCCACATTGAACTAAATTATAAGGTCATAACTTAATTTTTATCAGTCTTTTTCTTTTAAGAGGCAAAACATCCACACATATTCTACCTCAACAATGCAAATATATCTTAGAAATCTGAATAAAAAAGTAGAACCAAATTATTACATTTGCAAGAAATAAAAAAAGAACAAAGCAGATCTGAGTTCTGTAATTTCCATTTTCTATGATATTTCTATGATATTTTGCCTTTTAGAATTGCCTCAGTAAGAGCTAATAAAAACTTTGAGGTTTATTTCTGTGGTTGATACTTGCTTAGTTAGAACATGAATTCCATAACAGCTGGACATGTGAGTAAGACCACAGCATTATGCAATATTTCTTAGTTAGGGACAATTACAATTTTAATTCCTTTAAGTGTTGATTCTACCCTCGGTGAAGAGCGAGTGACATGTTTGTTGTATCTTTCATGTGACTATGGCTACGATAATCTGATGCTTTTTTTCATAGGGGATGTTTTTAAAAGCTGTTTCTATCAATTTTGGCAACATTTCTGAAACTAGATATTTTTAATATTTAATATTAATATATTTAATATTTTTAAAACAATATCACAGAATCACTAAATAGTTAAAGTTGGAAAAGACCTTTA
>VWPV01005158.1:5817-29271 GCA_013389885.1 Geococcyx californianus
AGTGCCATGGTGTAGTTGACAAGTAGGAGTAAGTGTAGGTGTTGGGTCATAGGTTGGACTCGATGATCTCAAAGGTCTTTTCCAACCTTATGATACTGTGATACTGTGATACCTCCAGGGAGGGGGCATCCACAGCTTCCCTGGGCAACCTGTGCCAGTGCCTCGCCACCCTCAGCGGGAAGAATTCCTTCATAATATCTAATCTAAATCTCCTCCCTTCCAGTTTAAAGCCGTTCCCCTCATCCCATCAGTCCATACCCCTTTAAAACGTCTCTCCTCAGCTTTCCTGTAGCCCCTTCAGGTACTGGAAGGCCATTATGAGGTCTCCCCAGAGCCTTCTCTTCTCCAGGGTGAACAACCTCAACTCTCCCAGCCTGTCCTCATAGCAGAGGTGCTCCAGCCCTCTGATCATCTTCATGGTCCTCCTCTGAACCCACTCCAACAGTTCCACAGCCATCTTCTGTTGGGGGTTCCTGATCTGGACACAATAGTCTGGGGGGGGGGTCTCACGAGAGCAGAACAGAGGGGGAGAATCACCTCCCTTGACCTGCTGGCAATGCTTCTTTTGATGCAGTCCAGGACATGGTTGACCTGCAATATATTCAACAATACTGAAAAAATTTTATGATATTCTTTCAAATATTTAGCTTTCATAAAAGTGAATATTTGGTACTATATCCACATGGATATTCCTGTATCTTCTTTTTTTCACTCCTTTAAAAACTACCTTACAGTCAAGCAGATTTAGAAATAGCATATGGTCTCTTTGTTATCTGGGATTCTTTGACAAGTATTATGTCACCCTTTATCCGGTCTCTTTCAATTTAGTTTGAAAAGATGTTTGTTCAAGAAAAAGTAATAACAGTTTGTACCAGAGGAGTGTAAAAACACTCTCCTGGATGCAAACCAACAAGCCAAATGCCAATGTGTGGGGATAAGAAAGCTTGATCAGTGAAATATTCCCTTCTGACACTTCGAAATCATGAGTGCTTTAATTCAAGCACCAACCTTGCAGAAACCCTTTAAGTTACTCATTCTGTGAACAGTGATTTGTTAAAAATATTCATAGTACCTGTTTCAACATTCCACTCATCAGTTATATGAGACTTGTTCACTACAATTGCTACAAAGAAAAAAGCAATTAAAATATGATAGTACATTATATGTGGCTTGGGGTTTTTGGAAGACGAGAGAGAAGATGGAGGTACAGTAGCAAAGCTCCACAGTCCCTCTCTACTCCATTTAAAATGCACTAAAACCTTCACCTTCCTTTGTCAAGTAATGTGTTCATGGATCATTCTTACCTAGTTTGTGCTTGGTCTTAAAATTGGCAGAGATGAATTTGAGCATAGCATTGGATATATCGGTAGACCCTGTGGAATTAAGTGGTAGACAGAGTGGCACTGTCACCACTTCTAAATCTGTGACACTTCATGGAGACAGTTAGCACCAGCAGCACCGCCTGTGTAAATATCAGCTATTCCCCTTCACATGCTTTTTCAGAATGAGTCACTTATTTATTAAGCCCCATACACACATGAATGATCTAGTGGAAATATTGTTTTCTTTGCCAATTCAGTTCTGTTTTCTTCAGTGAATCCAAGAAATGTTTTGCAACTTTTATGTTGTTTAATTATTTTAGTCAGGCCACGTCTTCAGACTAAACAATCTCCATTTTGCCAGTCTCTGCAGATATTTAAACGTCCCTGTTCCATTTAGCAGCTGTGTTGCCTTACAGTACGCTTTCTCCAACTTCTTTATATTTTATCTTATTTTTGCCATGTCACAGAACAGAAGTAAAGGAAAAAATGATGAGAAAAAAAATCCTTCCGCCTAAATCGCACATATTATCAAGAAATGCCTAACTCTGAGTCAGTGCATGACCTTTCAATGTAACTGTATCTTCTGCATCCTTACTTACTTTTGCTTAAGGCCATCAGTTTTCTGTTATGTCTAACTTTTACCTTGAATACGGCTTGAGAATTGCAGTACATCCAAAACTGCTGACGGAGTATATAAGAGGTCTGGATGCTCAGCATACCCAAATACCCCTTCAGGTCTTTCTCTGACATTCGTATCAGATATTGAGCACCATAAAAGTTTAATCTATATAAAAATATCTAAGCAGCAGTACGGGCACATGAAAATTTGACTTGTTTCTTATACATATATAGCACATCCTTGTGGAGGGAAAACTTCTGTTCCATGAGAAGTCCTACTAATAATCTCCATACATGTTTTCCTCTAGACTGTCTCACCTGCTTTTTAGCCTTTAATTTTGGAAATAAACAGTCCCCCAGACTGTCCCACAGGGAAAGTCTGGAACAGCTCTGTTGTTCTGTCATAAAGTTCACTGCCTGAATGTGACCACAGTTGTAACCTGGGGCATGAGCTATACAGATTCTGTAATCTGCAATCTCCTTCCAAGATGATCCTATTTAAAATCACATCAAGTCTAGACAAGGGAAAAATTAAAAACATATTTGAAGGATATTTTTGAAGGCAGCATGGAGCTTAATGTATCTTAGTTATGTACTTGAGAAATTCTCCAATTGGGACATGATGTGCAACTTCTCAGAAATTGGACTGTTATTTGGCCACTCAGTCTTAATTGTCCTGTTAGTGCTACATGATATAAATTAGCTGTAACAAGTATATTTAAAAATTTGCTTCTTAGTTTTTTGGTAAATTCAACTTTTCACTGCATATCTCTAAACATAGATCATCTAATACATTGACATTATAGCCATGTAGGCATTCATATTATCAAATACAAAGCAGGAAAATTCTTTTGTTAAATCACTTCTGTAGTAACGGATTGTTACTTAGATTAGGAGATTAAAAAATCAGTCAGTCAGCCAGTCTTGGGAATACCGCTGCTGGAATCGATCACTATTTCTGGAACCTACTTCCGTAAGTAGAGAAAGGTTTAGGATTACAGGAAATGAGCTGCACTGCTCTTTTTTATTCCTTTACACTAGTTTGATGTTCTTTACAAGGTAGATGAGCTAACTTTATTATTGCCACCTAAGAACATACTCCAGCAGCCTGACTGACTCGTGGTGGTAATTTCTACTGATGACAAGGGCACGTGGCCAGTCATGATCAAACCAACCAAGCAACCTCAAAAGCCTACCGTGAGCTCTGTAAGGCTCCGTCCCTAGCTTTCTCTGCCCAGAGAGGACAGGTTTTAGCACACAAGTGCTCATTAATTCAGAAACACTACCGCACTGACTGAAGCTACCAGCTCCACATGGCAATGCCCTGTGGTTCAGACTATTTGGAACAGATTCAGGGGCAACTTCACTATGCTCCAGCTCTCAGCATGGCCATGCCCACTTTGTTTCCAGTTTTTCAGAAGCCACGGCTTTTCTATTTCCTATGCCTAAAGGCCTACTTCTCTGAAATAGAATTATATTCATTTTATGTTCATTTCCTGAACATCCTACTTTTAATGTTATTAAACGTTCCCCCCAAAGCTTCCATTGAAACCTTCGTGAGCCCTTTCTAAAACACAGGACAAGCAAATGGAATAACCTGCCCACATTGTATTTTAAAGTTTCTATGCAGAATAGAGAAGCCATTATGTAGATTTTCCTACAGGACATTTTTGAGAGAAATAAATTATATTGGATTATATTTCACTTGTAAACCATATTTGAACATAAGCCTCCAGATGGGAAAGGTCAGGACTGTACATTAACCCTTTGAACTAGATATCCCCTTTGAAAGATGAAAGCTTGGCAGTAAATGGACCCACAAGTTTTTGAATTATTTTGCATTTAAATCATGGATTTCTTATTTTTATCCATCATTAACCTAATTGATCTCATTTAAACATGCAAATTG
The DNA here is from genome assembly GCA_013389885.1 of Geococcyx californianus. NCBI lineage: Eukaryota > Metazoa > Chordata > Aves > Cuculiformes > Neomorphidae > Geococcyx > Geococcyx californianus. The sequence continues at coordinate 9,667 of VWPV01005158.1, forward strand.
TGGCACTGAACTTTCATGTTCACAGATAATCATTTTTTAGTGTTTACAGTAACTATCCTTTATGTTTCATTTGTTTCAAACTTTCACTAATATGAAAAGCTTAAACAACATAATTTTACTTATTAACACAGTGCTTAGAAAATTATTGAGCAAAATAATTAAAAAGAATGACTTCTTATTTACTTTTCATTCAATATGAAGTGGTGTACATGTACTGAAGGCTGTAAATTTTAATTTGCATTCTTATTATTACTATTTTTAACAGCATCTTACACTGCTAAATATGGAAATATTCTTCCTTTAAGGCGAGACAGAATGGAAAGAAAGCATGGAAATAATATTGAGATATGTTGTCTACATTAATATTCACACTGTGATTTAGGGATAAAAAAGTCCCATTTAAGGAAAATACCAGAAGAGTATCTCAATATGTGGGCGTGCTGGGTGGAAACCTGAATGTGTACAAAATATAAACTTGTCCCACAATATAACAGGGAGTGAGCTGGAAGATCTTGAAATTCTTTCATTCTTAAGGTAACAGCAGTCCAGCAGAACCTTTCATTGAAAGAGGAAAACAGGACCACCACTTGGATAGTCGAGTTCTGAAGAATGGGAGCATCAGTTGCAAGAGATGGTACCTCTCTGTCAGACTCAGATAGTCATTTAAAAAAACATCTAGCTTTTCCTTATAAACTTCTAAAGGAGCTAAATGGCTGGCAGTTTTTCACTGAAGTGAGGGAAATCCCTGCTTGCTTAGGCTTACGGAGATCGTCTACAACCAAAATGGAATGCTTTGTGAGAGACCAAGGCCCTGTCTGCACATCACATAGAGAACACAGCTCTCTTGCTGTGATCAAACAGGATCAAAAAGTGGCTTTAATCAGTAAGTCCCTTTAAGTCAGGAGATGAAGTCAGACAAACCCACTTGAAAAGCTGAGATCTAAGAACTCAAGGTCCAATACACCTGTTTGTTAGAGTAGAGTATATCCTAAGACCAGCATTACTACAGCCAAGCCCAGATGATCAAGATGCTGAGTGGTGTCTTGATCTAATCAGCTTCTACCCTCCTTTAACTCAGGATGGGAAGTAGGCCTCATTGTTAAGGACAAAGAACATATGTAAATAGATCCATGAGACAGGCCATTACTGGAGGAAACCCTAGCACTCCCTGGTGTTCAAAGCAAAGAGATTGTTCTTAGACCACCCAGAGTTTTGACAAATCACTAAAACAAATAAATAAATAAAATATTGTTCTGAGTTTCCCCGTGTAGCCTATTATTCACACCTGACTTTGTCGGTATGCTTCACAGGACTAATAAGATATGACAGTCTGATAATGACTTAGTGATTTCCAAAAGGTTGCACCTACTGACAGCAGACTGATTCCTTAAAAGAAGATCACATAGCCTACATATGTCTTGTTCCCAGTGCTGAGCCTAAGAACTCTGAAGAATCAAGCATTAAAGCCCACATAGGTATTAGGAGTGTATCTATTTGGAAAAAAAAAAAATAAAAATCTGTTTCCTCAAAGAGACATTTTCTTCAGCAATTTGTGATGAAGAGTATGCAACAGGATGGGCCATGCCAGAGAATGAGCTGCTGCATCTGTGCCATCAAGCTACTCTTGAAAGAAGACTCAAGCTTCAGATATTGGCCACCTGCTACAAGTTCCATAAGAATCTGAGATGTCACGGTTTGCAAACAGTGAAATTATTAATCTGGAATAGAAAACTGAAAAGGCTTGGATATGCAAATCTCAAGGGAGTTCTTTCTTTCATGGCCCTAGAGAATTATGCCCTTAGAAATCCAGGTCTTTTCGCTGTATCAGAAGTTATAGGAGACTGATGTGCTTAATCTTATTGACTAAAGATATAGCTAAGTAAATATTTTCTCTCATGGCAAAGCCAGAACAAGTCTCGGTTCTTACCAAACTTCCAACTATTTTTACTCCTGACTCAACCCACAGTATATCTGTATTATTTGAGCTGGTTTAATATTTTGGGGCTCTGTTAGAAAAGAAATGAAAACTTGGAAGCCTGTGACACCTCATTATCCAGTTAGTAAACCATTTGCTGACTCTGTGGATGTATCTCTTGCCAGACTGTCCATACAAGGATTGAAGCAGCGTATAATTATGCCAAATACTCCCAGATTTAACTTTTAGCCAGTGTGCCTTTGAGAGTGTCACACAGCATAAGGAAGGGATTGTCATAAGGAACTGAGAACGTCCAATAATGCTGTTGACTGATCAGAAACCAAAAAAGATCAGCATCAGTGATGGAAACATCTTTTAACTCTCCTATTTTCTTCACTTCAGAAAAACATGTTCTCTGCTTAGACAGTGCAAGCTACTTCCAAGAGAAAAAAAGGAAATGTGCCTTTGTTCCTAAAGCACAAGCACAACTGAACCGCTGGGAAGTTCTGTGAGGGATACCTCATGGAAGAAAAAATCCACAACAACAAAACCACCAGTAGTGAGGTAGAAAAAAAAAAAGTGAACTCATGCCAAAGTGCAACAGCATAAAATTTTTTTAAGCACAAAGCTTGGAAAATAACTGAAGTAATTAAAAAGAAAGTAGCACACTAAAAGAAAGTTAAAATCTTATGTCTTAGTTGAGCAGCTTCAAAAAGATGAATGGCCTGCCTCAGCTGCACAGTTTAAAGAAAATGAAGGTGTGACACAGTTTACCCATTTAGAGTACAGAAGGACCACCTGTAGGCAACAGGGAACACTGGCCCTCCTCTCTCATACTTTATCATAGCTAAGAGGTATCCACTTCTGTGTGCTTTTGCGTGGGCATGCATCTGTCCTTTCTGAGCTACAAAAGGAGAGCAAGTCCATGTTGAGATAGTCACCCTGAATAGGGACCTAACATATTTCAAATGTAATTAATTAATTAGAATTAAACATTATGATTTAAAGAAATGTATTTTTTTTCTCCAAATACTATTCTGATGTGCAACTGTCAGGGGTTTAGGGATTCTCAAAAAACAAATAGTCTAACAGTAAACTATGCACTACCCTTTTCTTGCCTTCTTTTGCCTTATTTCACATAGTACTACATGAATGTATATTATAATATATATCATATTTCATATCTTATATTTTCACAGACTTACACACATATATCTATTTCATATGTATTCACTTATTTTTGTTCAGAAGGTATAACTGAAAAAACTATGTTCCAACAAAAAAACTGAAACCAGCCAATTAAAAATATCGAGCTAAACTCTTTTAGTGAGCATTAGGTAATGTTGCTTCTTTGTAAAATTACTCTGCTTTACACCAGCAGAAATTCTAACTCCATCCTGCTGCCAGAGAAGCCTCTGTTTGTTAATCCATCAGAAATCACAGCACTACACTGCTGATAGACACACACACAGACACACGTGTTATTTTCTACATGGCTGCACAAGTGCACTGCACTCAAGGTGTTTTGTTTACTTAATTCAAAAGCAATAAGCTTGTTTGCCAGACAATAGACAACATTCTTTTGGAATAGCTGCCTAATTTTAAAGTTAAGTTTGGACATTCGGTATAAAACAATCTAATAACAACCCACAAATGAAGAAACAGCCTCACAAGGGAGAGAGGTGAAGCAGGTGCTGATCTCTTCTTTCTTGCAACCTGTGATAGGACTGGAGGGAATGGCAGGAAGATACACCAGGAGAGGTTTAGATTGGATATTAGGAAGAGGTTCTTCACCCAGCAGGTGGTCATGGCACTAGAACAGCTCCCCAGTGAAGTGTCATGGCACTGGGTCTGCCAGCATTCAAGAAGCATTTGGACAATGTCCTCAGACACTTGGTGTGAATGCTGGGAGTGTCCTGTGTAGGGATAGGAGTTGGACTCAGTGATCATTTGGGGTCGCTTCCAACTCAGGTCCTATGATTCTATCACACAAATGTTGGAATAGCCTGTAGAAATAAGTCAGCTGATGGTTATAGACTTGTCAGACTAACAATTCACTGCACATCTGTGTCTGCCAATATAGAATTTACTCAAAATTGCCTCTCTAGACACTTCTTTACACAACAGATATTTAGCTTATTAGTGCTGTCATTTGGGAATGTGGTCAGCTTTTGAGCAAAATCTCACTAAGTCCGTTAGCACAGATCATATCACAGCTTCCATTTTAGAATCACGATGATTGGGTTTGAAGTTCAAATTATTTGATTTGACTTCAAAGCTTCAACAGCAGCCTCTGTGGCAGACTTACACAATTAATTTATACTGAGGTCTGCTGGGTAATTTACTGTAGTCAGAGAATCTTCACCAAGGTAAGGTAATTACCACTGGGTAATTTTATGGCATTCCATTCAGTGGGAAGCAACGTGTTGGCTAGCTTCCGCTCAGATAAGACCTGGAGAAAAAAGAAGATGCTGCTTCTGGGAAATAACACATCTGAGGCACAGAGGATGGATAAGCTGAATTGACTCACTTCCTAGATACAGTCCAGAAGTTGTAGTTGCCCTAAAAATGTCTTTTCAGGAGTGTGCATGAGCACTCACAGCATATCATCTCATAAATATCATACTGAGAATCTTTCAAAATTTAAGTATTGCACCTGTGATACTTTAATACAGGCACAAAGAATGTATTCTTAGCTTAGTTTGAATGCAGAAGTAAACAATTAAATGAAATATCCCTTTGAGATTTGAATTTATCTCTTACAAGAAGCACTCCTTAATAATCAGTGGCAGCTAGGCTGACAAGCAGACTTCAGAGCCGAGCCGAGCCACGGGGGATACAAGTCTATTTTAGGTTTACTGTTGACAGTAAGGGTCAGAGGAAAAATAAACTTAGCAAGCAGTGTCATGCCACCACAAACCTCTGCTGGCCAAGCAGAAACTAAATTATGGCCAAACCTTTCAGCACAACAGAAAGATTTTGGCAATTGGGCTGTCCTGCAATGCACAGAGCATGACTTGCAGATGAACATGATTAAGCACAAGTGAGGCATCACATAAATTAGTGATAAATAAAGCTCAAAAGATCAGAGCAGCTAATTATCCTACTGTCTGGAGTGAGGCACAGTATGCTTACACCAATAGCATTACTACTATTTTAATATCTGAAGTCTGCAAAATTAATCCAGAAAGCCCTAGGAAAACAAGAACTTCTCACAGTCTCCTTCAAGATATCCTTCTTTTGGTCAAACTATAAGTAATCTAGTTAATCTCTACTTCTGGACCTAACCATTAAAACAAAAGAAGAGAGCATCAGAAGGATTCTGACAATACTTCTATTGCATGCACAGCTTCATTTCCCATACTGTAATACAGCTGGAGAAAGTTCTTTGACTGCTCTATCACACTAATACAAGCTAAGATTTGTGTAAGAGGAAGAAGAAGGAATGAAGCATATTCCATACTGATATTGTCGCTGAAGGCATTACCGGCTTTCACTTTGTTAAGCTTGCTTCTTAAAGCTAATGATGAAAGTAGCTGTTGGACTCACAAGCACCTCTATCTATATCTCCCCATGAACTCATTAAAAATATTTCTCATATAGTTTCGTCGTCTAGGACAGATTTAATTTTATTCTATCTTTCACTAGGCATAAATAAAAACCTGTTATCCCAGTAATTGCATTGATTTCCTTTTTCCCTGTATAACATCCACTGAATGCACAGTCCCGTATTCCTACTGCCCTGTTGATTTCCTTTTCTTCACTTTTTTTGTTGTGATGAAGCCACAAATGTTTTGTTTATTTTCAAGGGCTAGCTGCTCGAAATGACACTGACATTTTTACTTTCAAGCATAATTATACAGGGCAGAAATGGTTGGACAATTTACTATTATTCTTTCTTCTAACCCATGATGATATAGTGAAAATTCATAAGGAACATCCATGTACCAGAGATAACAAACAAGTGCAGCTTTAGTGGATGTTGTCCAATCAATGTGAGTTCTTTCTTTGTAAAACTGATTGGTGCTGCTCTCTTTAACAACGTACTTCCTTATCATTCTTCCATAGCTCTCTCATCACCTGAAATGCCCCTGGGAAAGTCAGAACAAGTGCCCTATGGAGCAATGCCACACTAGTGGGTTGTGATTTTGGAGCCTACAGGATGTCAGAGTAACAAATTGTCCTGACTTTCGTCATGGATCCCATATTCATCTGTTTTTCAGCACTACATTTGAACTGCTGTCAGGTGGCACTGAGAATATATTGGGTCAGCCCACGCTGGGTCCTGTGAGCATGCCTCTCATACAAATAGGATGCCTCTTATATGTTTGACATCTTATGGATTGATGGAAAAAAATCAGCAACTTCCTGTGACTGCAGTAATGGTGGTGAGCAATATCAGGAGAATAAAACCAAGGGGCCCAGCTCCAGTGCAATGCACTCCATTACGGCTCTCTAGGATTGCTCCAGTAAATCATCCTACTCTTTTTCCTTCAAGGGTCTCTGCTGAACCACATGATTATTTTTCTGAATTTCCTTCTCTTTTTGTAGTTTCCTTCAGAAATTTTCTCAGTGTCTGACATCTGAGTACATCAACCATGGAGATGTACGTGGTAAGGAGGACAGTAATAGCCTGTTCTTCGTCTCCTTGTCACCAGTAATAAAATACTGCTTTCTCCATGGTTTTAAACGGTATTTCCACCCTCTCTTCTAAATTTGGGCTTCTTTGGGCAGATTTCTTACTTATCTCTCCATGTATAATGACTCTATACTAGTGCTGGAGAATATTAAATTGATTGGTGGAAAATTAATGGAGCAAGCAGGAATGATAGAGAATAATTACTTGCGCATTATGGTTTTGATAAGTTGGCAGTCTGAGGGGGCAGTAACACAAAGCACATTACTAACTGTAAATGCCTGGTGCAATTTGTCCTTGTTAGAAAACATCAGTGAACCCACAGAATAAAGAGAAGGGTCTTGTTCAAAATAATGAAGCACGGGCATAGAGGAAGATGCACTCCATTGCTATTTAGCAAGCTAGTGTCCTGCTACCTAGAGTGCAAACTGGAAGGAAACTACAAATATTCAAGCAGCTTTATACAAGAGAGGCTACAAAACCGATTCTTTGCCTTGTGATCTCATGATGCTCACATAGACCCAATCACTGCCTTTACAGTGAATCAAATTACACTGCAGCCAATGCCACTCAGTTTAAACTTCCTTTAGCTGTCCTATTTCTGCATCTACTGTTCCATTCAATTTGGTTCATCTCCTGTAGTGCCAACATTTTGAGCAGGGCACTGAAGGAAGAGTAAGCAATTTGGAAGTGAAGGCATTGGGCACTTCAGTGGCTGGTGGTTCTGGGATTTAGAATTTAAGGAAATAAAAATGTTAAGCATTCGTGTCTCCAGTACAAATGGCATTTGAACATGTTAGGAGAGGCAGGTGTTTAATAGCCATTTGGTGAAGAAAGGCTTTGCACTCCCTCAGTAAAATGATGGGCACAACGTTTCAGAAAGCAGTTATTTTCAGCATGTATTATGTGTGGATGCTAATCCACTTCCTCCTAATTTTCAGTCTTCTTTGCAGATGGCATCTGCAGCAATGCTGTCAGCTTCTGTGCAGAGTGCTTTTGCCATTACAGCATTTCACATGTGCTATGAGTCTTAGATGCTTATAGATATAACCTTGTCTAGAAACAAGTTATATATGCCAGCAGTCCTTGACATGGTGTCTTGGGAACTAAGTTGCAGTTAGTGGAAGATTATCTGCTATGGACAAGATTGTCTGCTTTATTACAGGTTGGGCACATCTACCTTAGAAACAGATTTGTGAAAGGCCTCTCCCCTTCACCTGGTCTGACAATATTTGCAGATGCCTATTTTTGCTAGCTGGCAATCAAAAGTAACAGGTGTTCTACAGAAATCCAAATAGCTTTACCCTGAAGAATTCTGAGTATAATGCAAGTGAATATGAAAATGTCATGTGGTAGTGAAACGGTGATCTCCTGAGGGTCTCACAGTTTATAAGAACAAAAACTGACTCAAAGGACAACATGACTTCAGAGTAGGGCACGCAGATACATCAGCAAGTTCATTCAACTTTGAAACAATGTACTGTGGAAAATACCAGGTTTCCAGAAAGCCTATTTGGAAAAATGAGCCAATATATAGAGATGTAAAGCAAACTACGTTTGGATCATCTAGAGCAGGGGTGTCAAGCTCACGGCTCTCGCTGTTCTCCTGCTCCTGCAGCGTAACGCACGTCACACACGCTGCACACCTGACCAGCGCGCTGGCAGGAGCGTAGGGGCAAGGAGCTCAGGGCTGCCGCTGGGTAGAAACAAAGTGGAGGGCTGGATAAAACAAGGCAAAGGGCTGGACTCAGCCCAGAAGCCATGAGTTTGACAACCCCGATCTAGAGTAACATCCTGAATAGACAAGGCCTAAAAAATTTCTAAAAAATTTTCCCTTTTGGAATGTGTTATTAACAGCATTAAGCAGAGTTTCATTACCAGGAGCCAAAGTTATTGAAGTAGTCTGCTGCAAACTTCGCTTCCTCATACCCTTGTTTCAAGTTTCTAGATTCTTTCAGTGACAATTGTGAGCTACTATGATCTTGATCTTTAAGAACTCTTTCAAATTGCTACAATGATAAAAAAGACAAACACATTTTCTCTCTATAATTTTTAATAGCACACCAGGAACTTGGTCCTATACTCTTTTCATCAGTCAAGATCTCATTAAAATATTTAGAGTTAATCCTGTAAAAACCTACCTTTCCTGCCTCACACAACCAACCACCAAAATATAAACCAGAGATACATTGGCTAAAAGAAAGATGTTATCTATTCAGACAATACCAGAGATTTTTATCATTTTCCCACAACAGAAACTCTGAAACAAAACAAGACTATAAAAGCCAGCATATATAACGTGTATTACTTACAGTGTATTTCTAGAACTTGCATTGCTATCTGAGGTGTGGAGTTTAGGGACTCGTGATCTACTCTGCAACTTACAACTGCACCATCATCGTTGCGATCTGCTAAGAAATCCAGTGTGCTGCTGACTGTAAATGTTTTACGATTTGCATCTTCTTCTTTTAAATATTTAACATCTGAAAGAAAAAATAAACAAAAAAATATTTCTCCAATATTTTTAGGAAAATAGCCCGGCATTAGACAGCTAAATTATCTATCACAATTGTTGAAAAGGATGCCTTTTGTGTCTGACTTAAGCTTATTAAAAAAAGAGTTTAATAATTAGACTGTAGTAATTCCTTAGTTTGCTTCCATTGTCAGAGTAGGAGATCTACATTACACCAGAAGATTTTAAAACTGCTTACATAATACTGCACTTAAATGGATTCCTTTCATCATTATCTCTCATATGCTTAGGTCCAAATTCGATATCCACTTTTATCTTCATTCAGAAAAATGTGGACTCCTCCCACTCTCACTTCCCTTAAGTATTCACTGTGTCACTAAATACTACATTTTCTAAATCTATGTTTCTAATCTTTCATAGGAATGCAACACATGGCTATTACTGAAGCCATGCAAACTAGGAGTTGCATGCATACAGTCACATTAATGCTGTGCTTAATTTATTCATTGCTTATTCTCTTGTTTGGCTACAATTATGGTAATTTATGAATTAAACTAAACCACAGCATAGCTATCACTGGTGATGAACAACTGTAAACAGAGCACGTCACAGTATTTGCTGGAACCTACAGACAAGTCCCTAGAAAACTGGAAATAAAATTACTTCAAAGAAAACTCACTGCTTTATATCATGCTAAATTGGCCTACTGCTTTTGTGCAAATTCAGTTACAAAATCTCTTCAACACTTTTCAGCCTGGATATTGGAGTGCAGGGAGCCTACAGCTATGCTTAAGAAGAATTCAACTCTGCTTAAGGTTAAGGTTCAAATTCAGAAAGTTTTGTTGTAGGAAATACATTTTAGATTAGAACTGAAGATCCAAAAAACTAAGCATTTATTTTAAAAATTTCTAATAGATTAACTGTGACATGCGATCTTCTTACATACATTTTAGAATTGTTTTGCTCATTTCCCAACTACTTATAATACTTACTGATTTTAATTTACTTCAACAAAATTATTTTTTACAATGAAAGCTTTAAGACATATGTTAATACATAAACGTACACATTACATTACACTGAGGTTGCATATGTCCTCTATATTCTAACAGAGAAGTGAAAGGATACAGTTTTAAAAATTATGCTAAAACCCACTAGAGTAGAAGATAATCCAAATAAAATTTCCAAGAAATATCAATTTTAGAAAGTGAAAGTGCTTAACATACATCATTTTTTTGGATTAAAAATATCTTTGATTTCAGAAATGTGTCCTTTTTGGTTGTATCCAGATAGATGAAGACATCACATAGTTTTACAATTTCCATTTTCCCTAAGAAATAATTATTTATTGCATATCAGCATTTTTCTGCCTGTTGGTTGCTAAGCTTGAAGAGATTTTACTTTCTCTAAAGTGACAATATTTAGGGATCAGTAGGGGAGAGAAATATTGAGCGGGGGTAAACAAAAGTTATTATAATCAAATAACCAATGTCTTCACTAATATTTAACGCAAATACATAAAATTTTGTTCCTAGAGTTATGTTTCCAAATTTAATAATAAGAATCTATATAAGCCTTCTGCTTATAGGTAATGTACACATGCCTTTGCTTACTGACTTCAGGCTGAGGAAAGACAGCTCCTGAAAACATCAACTACTTCAATTTCACTGAGAGGTTGTTGATGCTTAATCCTTTAGAGAAACAAAAGCAGTTAATTTCCTAAATGGATGTTTAGAAGCCTTTCTCTAGAAATTGATTCTTTGGAAGAGTTCAGCTCCTTCAGTTAATTACCTCTGTAAAAATAATGGTGATACTATTCTCTAAACTGTTGACATCCTCATCAACAGAAGTTCTTTGCTTGTCCGCTTTATCAGCTGCAACTTCTTGGATGTTTCTTCACTGCAAAATGCAGGCAATTGTGATACATACTAATTGAATATAAGCATACCTGGATGCAAGAGCAGTGGAGAACAGGTAAGGTGTGCTTTACCATACGCTAGCAATCAGAATATTTACCCAAGGATTTTAAAGATTTTTTTAAACCTGTCTATTGCAGTCCATTCGTTCATTTATCTTCTTGCTACTTCTCTCTCTTCTAAATACCTTCTTGAAAAAAGATATTAAAAAAAGACCTATTGCAGATGCACTCTCTATAGAAAAGCCAGCTATTCAAGAAGCGATTCTTCTCCTCTATGCACCACTCACAAGGCTGCATACAGAGTACCTGGCCCAGGTCTGGGCTCTCCAGTACAAGAAAGAAGTTAACAAACCCAAGTAGGTTCAGCCGAAAGCCATACAGCAAAAGTTGAGAGGCAATGAAAACAAGTTACACCAAAGTAAATTGTGATTATGTATCATGAAATATCTATATAATGAACATTAGCCACAATAAGAGCTTTCAAATACTGAAACATCTGGCCTGAAACATCTGGCCCAGACTATTGAATGTCCATCCTTGGATATTTTATCAAAATTGGAGAAGATCTTTAGCAATCTTTTCTAACCTTTGAACAGGGGTTTGGCCATATGAAACCTAAGAGTCAATTATGGGCCCATGACTATGTCTCTATCAGATATATAAACATATAGATATCCTTCTATTAACTAACACCATTTTATATATCATAAGTATAGAAGTTTGATATTGAAAATAATAAATATGAATGATAAGCCCTATATCATTCCTTGTTCATTGTCAACTATTTATAAAAGCACACACTTGTAACATCCGTATAGAAACACTTACCTCTTAAAAAGATAGTTTTGCTGTTTTGACAAGGGAAATATAATTATTGTTTACATTTAAAACTGTGTTCTGCTATGAAATGGCCTTGTTATCTAAAAAATTTTCATCTTTGTTTTAGAGGTTTATCAAGACAAAATATTCAGTGATTCACGTATATCCAAATTTTTGGGGTATACTAAAAATATATAAAGTAATTCAAAGCATATTAATCTGTTGTATCAAAAGAAACTGATACTATCTTATTAATTTTTGAAAACCAATTTTGTTAGGGAAAAAAAAAGAAAATCCATTAAAAAATATTCCTGAAAGTTAAAATTGGTTTTTTTACATAATATGATCAAAATAGCACATAACAAGTTTTTTTGAAAAAACACATTCTTTTTTTAAATGAAAACTATGTATTTAGCGTCTCTGATATGACTGTCATCAGAACGCTAAATTGCAGATCACTTTGTTAATTTTATACATATATGAGAGACAGAACACTAAAGTAAAAGGTATGGTACTCAGTGCTTCATGTTCAGTCTCTCTCATTACTAACACTTACTCTATCAAACAGTATTCCTTGGCCAGATGATGATTCCTTTTTTGAGTAATAGCAATAGAGCTACAATTTTAGAATGGCTTTTTTCCCCTTTGGTGAGACTCTGAACTTAGTGCATCATTTATATTCTTTTGCACCATGTATAATACACTGTAACTCAATTGGATATACTGGTGCTAGACAGATGAACTCCTAACCTTTAATGTCAGCTGCATTAGCATATAATTTCATATCTATTTTCTCAGATTTATCATTTCACCTTTTACAGTGCACAAAGCTAATGTAACTTCTGCTGATGCCACTGCAAACTGGTTAGGTTATTTTATTTCTGACCTTTGTGAAATGGCAATGTGCTCTTCAGAAGACCTAGAAAACCAAACTGAAATGAATGTGCTCAGTACTTTCCACTTTTCCTCTCATTTCTGGCTGGTGTTCCCTCCCCGCCTTCACTGTTCTTTTTTCACACACCATCTATATTCCTTCCCCACCCTCCTTTTTGAAAAACATCCCTTTAAGAACTGTTGAGAAGAGCAAATTATTTAAAGAGTCAAATCGCGAAATTGCTTGCCTCACTTCAATTACATGTCAACTGAAAGAAAGGCAAAGTTATTACACCAGATTTTAAAATATTATTCTTTAAAAACTATCTCTTTTTTTTGTGCTGGGCCAATTGTATTAGCGGTTCTCTCAAAATATTGACATTGTTTTGAGTGATTTTAAAACTTTACATGTCTCAAATATATATATTAATCCTGCCAGCTTTTCTGGATGATGGAATATATGCTGTGCCATGTGTGTTAGCTGTGCTGCTAAAATCTTCTGTTTGATCAGGCACTGCTTTTCTTTCAGCAATTTCCTCAAATTTCCCAGTGGCTGGAAAGAGTGGTTCTGTATTTCCTTATTTTCTATCCTTCTTACAAGTTTTCAAACCTATTTCAAACTATTCCAGCCAAAATTCTTGTCACCTTCAACATTATTCTGGTTTTCATCAGAAACCTAAAGACACTTGGTTTGGGCTTGATGATCTTAGAGGTCTTTTCCAACCTTACAACTCTATGGTTCTGTGGTTCTAAAATGGATTGAGTTCCTTGCATAATCAACTGCAATCTCCTTTATTTACCAATTTTATATCACCCCTCTAGTTCTGTACCTAGAGCTGTGACAGAGAACAGTAAAGGAAGATTAATGGATTCTGTAATTAGTGCTGTAACTTTGCTTGAGGCAGTTTATTGAGCTAATAAAATCCACAATGTTAGATATATACGAGATGAAGCAGATAAAAGTTGCTTAGTTGTTTCCACACAGAAAAAGTGGAGTTTGGATCATTTATTGATTTGGTCTTATAGCAGAATGAATAGAAGTGACATGAATAAATACCAATATCTTATCCTTTTTTAATTCATCTGCTCTAGAATGGGCACCTTAGTTGGCTTTATTAGGTGAGACTAAGCCTTTAATTATAGCAAGTTCTCTCTATCCATTCCCAATTTTAAACTATCCTAGTCTTTATGGGAATATGGACTAGAAAACTCAGTTTTAAGTAAACAGCATACAAAGTGCAAGAGAAGACAGAAACAGAATTTCTGTGCAACTTTTTCCTGTCTCACTTCATCCTCAAAGGCAAATACTTGCTTTCAAGCTTTGGTTTTAGTCACTCAATGACATTTCAGTTACAGTAGACTTTGTCCAACTCCTCCCAGTCTCTGTGAAGCTCTGCTCATCCCTTTTGAAATCTACCTTCTCCCTACTCCTCACTGCACACTCTCAGCATCCTTTCCTCAATTGCTACATCCTGACTCTTCATCACCAAAGCAAGCTCCACAGCTCATTTACAGCAAGTGCCATCTCCTGTCTCCTCCAAACATTTCTGCCTTACCTGGTCACTTTACTTGGAGGAGCACAACATAAAACTGGGAATTGACCAAAGCAGACATATGACATATTAGAAAGGTAAAAAGAAATCAGCGGATAAAGTACTTGAGCTGAGTGGTCTGTCATTACAATAATCCACAAAACTTTTCTCTGCAAAGTATCACAGCTGATTTTATTATGCTGAATGGAGTTGAGAGCAATTCAAAATATAATTTTTTAACATTTGAGCAAAAAACATTTGAACACTCAAGTAAATTACAGTCTGTTCCTGATCTATGTACTACCACTGATTCATTTAACAATTAAATACGAGAAACTTTACAAATGTGAATTTAAAAAAATGTATAGTTTAGACAATTCGACCAAATTACATTAAAGTCCTTTTAAATACCTTTAACTTCTTTGTCATTCTTGAACCATCTGATATCAGCTGCTGGTTTACTACCAGATGTCTTGCAAGTTAGCTGCATCCTTTCTCCTTCCATAACTGGTGAGGTAAATCCAGTAATTTGTGGCTTCTCTGGAACACCTAACAAACAAACAAGCAAAATATCAGCTGTTGTCACAAAAATACGACCAACTTAAAGTTCTCTTCTTTATATGCTCCAAATTCTAGAAACAGAATAATTAGTTTGCTGCCTTCTATCAAAATTGAATGTAAGTGAATCCTGTTTCCTATGGCAAATATACTGTCAGTCTGAACTGTAGGTGATTGTAAAGAATTAAAGAAAAGAGAAATTATCTAGTTTTCTCAGGAAAACATTGTATTTTAAAAACTATTTTATCTAATTCTATTCTAAATGCAGCCCTAGCCTGACCTGCTATTATAAGGTTTAAATTGGTCTGCACAGCAAGCAAGGTGACAAAGTACATTAGAAGTACAGTTGTAAAAATAAAACATAACTGGAAACAAAAGACTGAACTGATCTAAGTTCAGAACAGATGTTTCAGCAAGACTTATGAAGATTGTTACACAAAAACCCAGGAAAAAGCAGGATAAGAATAAATATGGGATTTATTTCATCTTCAGAGAACACATAACAAAAAAATCCAACTGGTGTAATCACAGTTCCATTGGCTATGGAGAATTCTTCAGCTGAATTCGAGTTCTTTGGAAGAGGTCACATGATCATGAAATACTATACACATAATATTAAATTTGGAAATAGTTGTTTTTCAATGAACCATTGAAGATTTTAAAAAATATTATGAAATGGGGAAACCTGAACACTAGAAGTATGAATTCACTTGACTTCAAAACCCACAAGAATAATTTATTTTAAAGTGATACTGATGATCACAATTTTAAAGTCTCCAAAAATGTCATTGTTGTAACTTGCATCTGCAGCACTTTGATGCATTAATATCTGTGGATAAATACAAGGATCAGTCATGGTAACTGATTCCATACCCTGTATTTCAAAATTTGGATCGTTTACATCTCTTTTCCAAAATGACAGATTATGTACATAAAAAACCAAGCAGCAGCACCTATTGCATCGTACATTTCTGTAATAAATCTATTTCCCTCGTTCCGGAAAGAAAACGGTGTCTACCATAATACCTTGACACTTAAATCTTCTAATCCATAACACAGCAGTCAATAAAGAGATTATTAGGACATAAAAGGGTAGTTTATCTGATTAAAAGATGTAATACATTTCAAGAGAAAAATATCCCCTTCTCAGATAAAAAATGTTCCAAGTGTTTAAAATGTTACTTTGAAATACGTTACACGTATAAAATGAACAAAGACTGCCATCTTAAAGCTTGCAACTTTCTTTCTTGACATGTAAGTACCTGATATTGGGAAAATTTAATTAAATCCTCACAAAGTGGAGGTAAGACTAAAAGGACCATGAAAGATCAAGAAATTTGGTTTATAAATACTGGCTAGATGTTTTTTTTTGTCTTTGTAACACCTTTCTATGTCTGCCATTTAAAAGCTGAACTAGTCCACTCATCTGTTGTTTAGATCATGAGGTGTCTCTCTACAGAAAAGATGAACACTAGTTAGCTGTTATTCCAGAATATTCTCCTTTGAGTGGGTATTTTTGTCCTTGATGGCAAACTTGCGAAGATTTTTGTGAAATAGTCTCACAGGGACTGAAAGGGAGAAATATTTCATATCTTATGCACAAACCCAATTCTCTGGCTGGATTAATGTGACTATTACTGGCCCAGAGAACATCTTATATTACTCCTATTAAATTCAACTGTCTGTTTGTCTACATATAAAAATAAAACAAAAAGAAAGAAAGAGTCAAGTTCAGGGACAGAAAAAGGAGAAGAGAATAAAATCAATCTCTGAAATCATACAACCCTTTAGGTACACAGGTGTGTTTCAGTGAACTATACCAATTTCAGCTGATTGTGCTACTGACATTCATACAATCATATAAAGCTTTGAGCAGAAACTTTATTTCCTGGGCATCTCAAAATCTATTGCTTTTCTATGTGTATCTATAACCTTTGGGGAAAACAGCAGAGCATTTAGAGGATAAAGCATAAATGATCCAGCAAACCCAGTGAAAATATGCACTTCATAGGAAAAAAAAAAATAAAGCAAGCAGAATGAGCCAAGAAAATGCACAGCTAAGGAAAAATGATAAAGCTCTAAAGCCCATTTTCATTTCATGCTTTCTGATTTTCTCCCCTTTGCCCTATACAAGACATAGTTAGGACACGAGCACGTACACCTTCTTCGTACTTCTGGTGCTTGGGATGTAGAAGTTATGCCCACTCACACTGTGGTATTTGTGTGCCTCTTAAACCATTATCCTGCCCCAGTGCAAATAGTAAGAGGCATGATGTTTTTCAGGACAGCAATATGAAACAACAAACTCCAGGTAAGCAAGATCAGGCATTTACATGTATCCTCTGCCGAGCTTTAGAAAAGTTCATTCATATCATAATTTGCCAAAGCCTGAGAAGTTTAACACTTGCTTCATTGTGCTCAGCTATTTGTACTTACCAAGAACGGTAAGAAAAGCCTTGGAAGTTTTGACTGGCATAGTAAATAAAGAGCAGGTGTACTGTCCTTCATCTGACAGAGACACATCACTGACACTGATACTGAGTTCATGCCATGAAGCTCGGACCAGCTCAATTCTGTTGTCCCTCAAAGCTGAAAAACAAAAAAATCACGTTATATGTTAGGAAACAGCACGTGATACGTGATAAGTTAACAAAATGTGGTACATTATACAAGAGGTTTATGAAGCAGCCTAGTGAAATCACACCCTAGAATACAGGGATTCCGAGAGAATTGTCTCTAGGCATAATAGTTTGTTTTCTCTATGAAATAACAATGTATATAAACCTAGAAACTAAGGGACTTCAGTTACCTTTGATCTTCCTCTGAAAAAAAAACCCCACTGCTGACTCTGATTCTGCTCCCAATATATTTGTTGAGTGCCTAAAATAACTCCTTCCTAAAAACATTTTTTCATGTATTTACAAATGCAGGTCAATATTGAGAATTCCGTTTCATCTACTAGCAAACTATATTTTCAATTAAGAAGGGTAGTGTTGTGTTGCTTGCCTACATGAATAAATTAAAAGTTCCACTTCTACATGTATATGTGGTCCGACACAAAAAACCCTGAGACTCTGCCTGTAACTCTTTTTATTTAACAAATTAAAAAAATCAACTCTGACCATCTTCAAAATAGTTCCCTGCTGAGTTGACACACAGTTGCATATGATGCTGCCAAAGTTCAAAGGAATTCTGGAGATCATTTTCTGAAAGGTTGTTGAGGATCTCTGTCAGTTTTGCTTTCATATCTTCTATCAACAACAACAAAAAAATGCGTTTCTTTGAGCACCAACTTGATCTTTGGGAACTCTTCACTGTAAGCTTCAATCAATAATTGCAAACTTTCCATCACGGATTCCTTCAGTTTCACAAGAAACTTGTTAACTCATTGTTCACTGTTGCACATCAACATTTTCTGACTGAGGGTGAGAAAATGTCTCTATGTGAGCATGCATCCACTCATCCTTAGTGAAGCGAATGAGTTGAGCCTTGTCTCACTGTGACAGGGTAGAACACGTTCTATAACCATCTCTTTGCCTCTCCCTTCCCACTCTTAGTTCCTGAGCTATAGGGTTAGTCTCGGGCTTGTTTTGTGTTGGATAGTGTATACAATATATTTAAATATTTCAGGCAATTTGGTATAGTGCTTACTTTTTTGATTATGATTAAAAAGCTGGGTTTCTATCATATAATCCTTGCTAAAAAAATCTGTTTGCACAAAACCACTGAGAGGAGAGGAGCAGGAAAATATACTTAAATTCAAAATGTCGCTTTAGCTAATGCTTTAAAGTTTTAAGTATTTTAATGCCTATATTTAGATTTAATATTTTTAAAAAGTCAAAATATTCCCAAACATTCAATTTCTCTGGCATCGAGCTGTTTCATGAATCTTCATACATTAATTTGGTTATTAATCAGGTCTTTCCACAACATAGCTATTCTAGTATGAGAAGTAAACGCCATAATTCTCCTAAGCAAACAATACAAAAGCCTATATAACTCAGTAAGTTTTGCTATATACCTTTGGATTCTGTATCTCTACATTCAAATCTCTGACAAGGCAGTATTTGAATCTTTAGTCCGGGTTTATAGTAACCCTCTGACATTAAGAAGTAAAATGGGACTATTACAGTTTCCGGAAGAGCTAAGCTTTAATTTGCAAGAAGAAGCAAGATGTTCAAGTCCCTAATGTTTTTCCCACTCACCCCTTTCTAAAGTTCACAAAGGCTCTCATATTTGTTTGTCTTAATATGAACTTTACTGTGATTCTTTCGCTACTAAATCTAGATGTTTCCGCCCCATTGCAAGTACTATCAGCACAGGAAGATTTATACCAAAATAAGCAGCTAGAATGAATATTCAGCAAAAATGTCCCTTGGATTTGTTGCCTTCTAAACCTTCCATTCCCATTTCTTTATAGTGATTTCAAGCTGAATGTATTCTCTATTTCAGGATATGTCAACTAAAGCTTTACTTCGTCTCTGCAGGGCCTGATGACTGAAAGGTGACAGCTTAAGCAGACCTAACACACAAGCATGCTGTGAGCTGCTCTAAGGCACATCAAAGTAACTGAAATTGTGTGATAGACACGTTCCAAACATAACTGAGATATCCTCTGGCCAGCCACAGAAATAAATAAATAATTGTATACTATATTACATAAGACGCACACAATGGTAGAAAAATAGGTGCAACATTAAAGCAAACAAGCAACCAAAACAAAAGCCACAAAATGAAAAACGATACATATACCAATATGCTTACATAACAGCCAAGAATAACAAACTCAAGAAAACAAAAACTACATAGAAGCAGGCTTCTACCAACCCAGAATAGCAGGCAAAGCTGATGACTGTGGTTTTACTAGTCAAAAGTCCTCAC
>VWPV01005159.1:0-40377 GCA_013389885.1 Geococcyx californianus
TATATAAATATATAAATATACAATTTTATATAAGTAAGTATAAATATATATATTTAATTATTTAGTAGAACAAAAGATAGAGATTTTGGTAAACAAACTGACCTAGTATAGAATTTTGTGCAAAAATATGGACGATAAGCTTATAGCTCATGGGTGATTTGAAGTGAAACCTTCATAGGTGCATAGGAAAAAAACTGAAATTGCGCTCCCGAGTTTAACAGCCGGAAATATGTATATTATGGTACATACAGCCTGTGGAATTAATACTGTCAGAAAGTCACATGCAAAGGTGAAGCCAGTTTGAAGTGAAGTTGAAATAAAGTTGGCAGGCCATACATTTTTTTGACAGCAAAATAAATAAAACATTTTGTACAGTTAATGCACTGTAAAATAGCCAAGCCCATACAGAGTATCAGGAATTAAGAGATTCCCTTCTGCCTGGTCAAGTGTATCTGAGTGCTCATAAAGTGTTATTTGTAGAAACAGATGAGCCAAGCTGGTTTAGGAATACTCTGGTCTCTAAGAAAATAAGTGAAGGGCATCCTAGTTCAAAGCGGGGCATCCTCAGGTAGAGCTCTGCTAATCAAAAACACAGCCAGGATTCTCCCTCAATGCAGACACAGTGTTCTCTTCACTTTTTCTCAACTGTTATAAATCAATGGTGATAAATTACCATATTATTGCAATTCTTGAAGGTGCTTGCATCAAACACAGATATGGAAAGAACACAGGAGAGAGAGCCAAGAGAGGTTAATTTCAGGAATTTATCCATGTAGCAGAGGTCTGTTTTAACAATGGAAAACCTAGGAGTCCCATTTTCTCCCTGTGAATTTGTCTCTATCTTGAGCTTATAACTTCTTTCTACAAAATAATTTTGATTGGTGACATGTAGTTATATCCTCATAGATATTTCTACTGTTATAACATGTACTACAGATTATTATTTACCTCAGTATTTTTATTCCCAGCTCAGTCTCTTTCCTACCCTTTTATTTTGTCATCGAACGAGTAATGTTTTTTGACTCATCCCATTAAATGTATATAATAAGTGGTAAGAACTCACTGCAAACAATTAACAAAATTTTTGAAGTTATCCTTTCTTGAAATCATTTGCCCAGCAAAAACTGAAGGGCACTAAGTCAGAGTGGCATTTCTGTGAGTACTCCTTCTCATTAAGGACCACGAATTTTGCCTCTTGTACTCTTGGCCTGTCCTTGTTCCCCCTCCCAAGATAGAGACTTCCACTAAAATCTCATAAACATTACGCTAGACAAAGAAATCATATAGAAACAGACATTGACATTTTACAATGCTATTTGCCTGAGACCAGGTCAGCTGGTAAAATGTTATTGATATATCTGAGACAAAACAGAAAAAAAAAAGGGCTTTTGGTATGGGAATAGAATAGGACATGATTGGCAACAATTGAAAATGCTAGATTTTAGAGGGTGGAACAGGGTCTAAGTGATGAGCAGCTTTGGCATCTAGGTTTGTATATGAGTTTTTCCACAGCTGCATGAAATTCAGCCTGAGAGTTTCTGTTCAGTTACATCTATGGAGAACTGTTCATCTGGAAGCAAAACACTGCAGGACCCCCTAATTTTTTCTGTGCTTGAAAAACTCATTTGCTACTTAGAGATTCTGCCTCAAAGTGTTACGATCTCTTAACCTTCGAATCTAGTCTTTCCAGTTGTCTTCCACAGGCCAAATTATAGGTCTGCAGTTTGTGGCTGGCAGGGATGCTATAAACCAGTCAGTTGTCTCCTGTAGCTAAGTGTATCTAGTCTAGGAGTGGCACAGAGGAAAATGTTGGTACTCTAAAGCACAGTGCCCCCAGGGATGCCTGAAGAGATGGGTTAAGAGCAGCTCCAGTTATCTGTGCAAAAATGGTATGCTATTTCCACTGACTCTCCCTGCTTTGATCTTGCTTATCAGTCTGTGAATGAATCACATGTAGTTAAGCTCCTCCAATGCTCTCGTCTCCTATTGTGTTTCCGGTGTTTGCCTTAAACTAGTTTCCTCTTGCTGATTGGGAAATTACCTGTCTCTAGTTAACTTATACATTATTTGGGGGCATCTTGACTTCTGCTTTTCCAGTTGAGAATTCAGCAGCCATCATATTTGGGTTTTCCCCCTTAACAAAGCCAACATTGATCTTGCAGATCATGCACACTGCGCTGTCAGACAAGATAGATAATGACTTGAACTGCAGCAAAAGGGACTATATGACATCACACTGTTGTGAGCAGACAAATCTGTAATCTTATTTAGTTTGACAGGTATAAAGGGCATTTCAAAAACTGATTATATCTGCTGTGATTTTAAGAAGGTCTGGGATATGACTGGAAAATCTTCACCCAACCTGTTCCCCAGAGAACAAATTCTTCAAAACAATTATGCAATACCACCTATTTGTTGAATTAAATACATGTTTAGCCTTTTTTTTAATCAGCATTGTAGAAAATATATAATGCTATCCCTTGCTAAGACTCCAAGGGTGAGAGTGAGGTGCTGGAACTGAATCTCTATCAAATCTGGGAAGCTGGGTCTGCAACCTAGCTTTGCAGATGAATGTGAAAGAAAAAGCTGAACGTGAAAAACAACTGAACTCTTTAATGAAAATGTAGATCTGTGCTGATTTTGCAGATCCATCTCTTATTTTGGAAGCCCCATTGCCAGCTGGGGATAAGATTCATAAGCATTTTCTGAAGTTTCCGTTAATAGTTGTACTAAAACCGGCTGTGACAGCCTTGCCGTGCACCATCGAGGTCAGCATGTGTAACAGCACCTACCTGCAGGTCCCCACCTTTGGGAGTGGGATGCACAGGCCTCAATCAGATCCTTAATCTCAAAGAGGGGGGGTTTTGGTAGCACCTGGACTCTCATGGCTGCCCAGCTGCACCAGGGGGAAAAGCTGGTGAAAGGAAACACTGAAATCCAAGCTCATTTTCTTGAAATTTGGATACCTCTCTAAAGTCTGGAGTCAGCAGCCACAGGGCTGGGATTCACAAAATCACTTCTGCATTCAGATCTTGAAATTGTCTCTGCACATGTGGGTAGTTTGTTCAGGGATTTTTGTTTTTAACCATGACTGACATAGGTGTTCACCATTTACACAAGGCACTCGTATTTAGGGAACTCACAGAGGCTTCGTTACAGGGAGGGGCAGGTCTGCTGCTGCCCTTATCCCACAAGATGCCCCAAGCAGCTGGCCACCGGCACTTCTGCTCCTCTCAGAGCTGTGCTTCTGGGAAGGACGCTGAAGCAAAAGCAAGCGAGCAGATGGAACCGTCCTTTGCTAAGGGGTGAGAGACTCTCAAAGACTGCAACTGGGACACATGGCTTTTATAGTTTGGGTAGGATTTGAGGCTGGTGTCAGTCTTGCTCTTTAATATTGTCACTGAGTCACCCAATTACTTTTCTTGCTGTCCAGCCCAAAGATCTTAGGACGTGGGCTTCTGTCAGGAAATGAAAAAAGCTCCATTTCTCACTCCATCTGCATCACAACATGGTTTTCTGAAGAGTAATATTGAGACAATGTCTCAATGAATTAAGTGTGGTTCACATGTTTCACCCTAGCCTCAAGAATATTTTGTCGTGGGAAGGTGATTTACCCTGCAAGTTCCCTCTGATGCCAAAGGACAATATTTCTGCAGAGAAAATGCACTAAAAGTATTATTTAATAATTAGAAATTGATTTTTCATACTGATAAATTTTTGGATCTGTGTTTGGCTGAAATTACAATCCTTTAATCTCTGGTCTCTAGTCTAATCTTGATGAAGACAATTCTTGTATTTTTGTTAATTCTTTCTTCCAGCTTTTGCTATTAACTCTGTGACCAGTTCAGCTGTTGCTGATGTAAATGGGAATATTTTACTGACTACTTCAGCAAGGACAGAGCTGTGGGGGGGATACGGCCTCCTGATGTGTCCTGCTAGAACATAATTATTTTGCTAATTGTCATAGTATAAATTTTAAGTCTGTAGTGTGAATATTAGTGAACTGATAAACTTCCTATAGCAGGGATACTTCTTGTCTATATGATGCACCTTGAGGTACTCATGCTTTATAAAATTAGGCCTAGTTTCATAGAATTTTGTGGTCTATCCCATAGGGGTCTTCCTTCTCTTTCTTGTTTTCATTCAAGTGCTACGGAGGTTCCTTAGATGAGTCAGGCCCATACACTTAACCATATTGCATCAACGAGCACCACCACTCCTCAATTGAGCAGCCTGGAAGGAAAGCAAAAGCAGAACAAGTGTCACCTCTCTGCCGCAAAAGAACAGCCGGTACTGCCGGAGTCCTGGTGCAACGTGTCTTCTTCAACAGAAGGATGCAATTCGGCTGCTGACAGAAACAATCTTGACAAGTAAGCTCTTAAGTCTGCCTGTGTGTGTGTCAGGGAGTGACGTATCAGTCCTTGAAGAGATGGGCATGTATTTTACTGGCCCAGATCTTATTGTTACATCTTAGAATTGGTTTTAACTGGGGAGAGGGGAAACAACTGCAGAACTCCATGAAGAATATGTATAATGTCTTTAAGAAAATTCAACTTTGAAAAAATATTCATTACTGGAGGCTGTTCCTGCAAAATTACTCTTCATTATTTTGTCAGCTCTGAACAAGGGGTACCTTTGAATGCAGAATCATAGAGCACTTACAGAATTGTTTGAAACATTCTCAGTCACTTGTTAATTGTAAAAGGACAAAGAACAATTTGGAAGTGGAAAATCTGATTTCACTACAACCAGATATTTTAGTGACTGTGTTAATTTTGAATGTGAGAAACAAATATATCTTTTAAAAATAATAACCTTTTCCTGCCCTTTCCCAACTAAGGGGGGGGAAAAGAAGAAAAAACAACACCACTCATTATTCCAAAAGGAATTCTGTAAATTAGATACTGAAAATCAACCTACAAAATAGTCTTAAACATTTGTAGTGTCCCTACTTATATAGAACAAACTTATTGTGTTAATATTAACAATGGATAATCATTTTAACATCCATATTGACATTCTCTTTGACCTTATTCTGACAGAAGCCTCTTGATTCCAGTAAGAATTTTAATTTGGAAGGCAATTTAAGCATAGTAGGAATTATTTTACTGATCAGGTCTTAGGTATCATAGATGGGCAATGGAAGAGAGAAAAAATTGTCTTGCTTGGGTATGAATAAAACTCAGTAGTGTCTTCTAGCATTCATGTACACTATTCATGTGCACATTGGAATAAAGACATTAGCTTTAGCCAGTAAACCAGATAATTCAAGGTATGTAAAAGTTTGTACTCCAATACTACAGTAAGCTATGCAAATTAATTTATTTTGTTCCTTTTAAGTTAACAAAATCCTGAATAATTTCTCCTGCTACTTTTTTTTTCTTCATGGGTTTTATAATTATTTTTAAGCAAATATGATCTCCTACATTGAATTTCAAGTCAAAATATTCTGATATTAACTTAGGTATCCTCAGATTTTTTTAACAGAAGTCAATGACCAATGGCTAAATTCTGATCAGCAGCTATGTTATTAGTCTTTGTGGAGAAGAGGTCATTTTAATAACTCATTATTTATGTTGGAGCAGAGTTGTCCTTGTGCTGGACAAGTGTGTATCTGATGGGCTTAACTTCCAAAAGAAGCTCCTGAACCCTGTTTTGGGGTTTTATCTTTTTTAAGCAAAAAACCCCAACCTAAATATTATGGGAAAGATGTCCATGTCTCAGGCCATCTCTCAGCCCAGACTGGTTTTTATCCCTTAACAAAATTACTTTGGTTTTCCAGAGAATTTCTGGAAGGGACTGAACTCCTACCAAAGAATATTAAATTCCTTCACAGCCTTTCAAGTGAAATGCTGTGACAACAGTACTTTTTGCTTCTCTGCCTCTTCTTTCCAAGTGTTAGTGAAATACTCCCCTGGAAAAAGTCTCATTTAACAGGCTTACAATGAAAATATTTTAAAGCAAGTCCGTAGTCAAGCATGAATTTTTTCAAGTATGCAAACATTTTGATCTAAAATAAGACAAACAGCTGTCCTACTTGTCTTATTTTCCCCATCACTTCCTTGGTTCAGAAAATACGAATTAATTGCTTTTCAGAATCACAAGTTCTTTTGCAAGTCAACAGTGCCAACAACTTCCTAATTCTACATGAAAGTGGCTGTTTCAGGTTCTAGGGGAGGGATTAATGCAGTAAAAATGTGTGGATATACAATATAACTGATCTAAACACATTACCCTCTGAAGCCCTTGATGCAAAACCATGGCACACTTCTGATTTGTGTTTCCTGAATGACATGAGCCCCTTGCGATAATACTTCATCCTTGAGCAGAAAGTCACTGAAGTCATTATGTGGCAGAGACCAACACATATGCTTAATTTTGCACCAGGCAGTGTTATGGCAGTCATGGGGATGCTTGCCCAAAACTTCGCAGGCATTGGGCTGCAAAAGGAAAGATTCTTAAAACAATTATGGATGCAGAAACACGATGGAATGCCAGGGAAAGACAGGAAGAAATATACCCAAGTCAAGCTCCTTAACAGTTTGAAGTCTAATACTCCTTATTTTGTTGAAAAGAAAGAAAAACAGAAGTTATGTCTTTCATTGAGGGTGGCGAGGACAGTGAAAGTTACTTTGCAGAACACTTTCCAACTTGTCTTCCGCAAAAGTCTATTAAAGTCTCTTTGGAGCACCTGTCTGTTGTGAAAATAATTCATTTTGTCATGCCCAGTAACACACTTGTAGTTGTTTTATGAAAGCTTCTGTAGCAGTTTCACCTCTAGCTTTACCCTCTGTTATACTACATCACAAACTCATTTAAATAGTGATATTAATGTTTTTAGAGATCACTACAAATGGTTGGCAGCGTCATTGCAGTTAATGTCTCATGGGAGCTATACAAAGGAATTTTATCAGCTTGAGCCTAAGGTATTTGATGAAGTAATAACAAACTAGCTTTGAATTGTCTTTCATTACCTTTTATCTCTCCTAGAGAGAATATAATCTTATTCAAATTATAATGGCCTCTGTTATCAATGTCGTTTACTATTTATTTACCTGCACATGGACATGCAAATGTACATGCATTCCCCTTTTTTTACCATACCTGTAATGAAATTCCTTCACTATCAGAATCATGCATGATCACAAATTAAAATCTAGTTACTCGGAAGTGTAATTTCCGTAGCATTATAAGCATTAAAAATAAAATTAAAATCCAACTTTTTCTTAGGAAAAAAAAAAAAACAACTCCATAAAGAGTAAAATCCAATCATTAGACTTTAAATGTACCTTCATTTATATTTAAGGCAAACATGATATTCTACCTCAGAAACAGATAGGCTGCCTTACGTCTGGACAGAGAAAGAGACAGGAAGAAATATTTAAGTAGCACTACAGGGGAATAAAGTCCTAGGACTGGAGTAAAGAAAGAGGTCTGAATGACAGAGCTTTGACTTTCCCTGATCAAATCACCTCAACTTTTCTAGGGTCAGGTTTATTTCAGGCAGACAGGAAGGAACACGAGACGTGCATGACACAGTTCTAAGGGGGTTTATTAATTCGTCAGACACTACCTAGAGAAAAGGAGTAAATAAGTGCAGAGTTAGGGCACAACTGGGAATACAGATACAGGGAAATAGTTTTTTGCTAAGTGACTGGGCAGCAAACCAACTGGGTATACGCTGGTACACGCTGTTTAGCTTAAGCGCATACTGAAAAACCCCAAAGCCTACAGCCTTGCTCCAGCGGCTGTGATAGCTGCAAATCCGACAGCAGATACCTAAACAAGTAGACTGCTAGGATCGCCTTTTTTCTCTCTTAGATCATCTCATTCATGTGCTGAGTAAAGGTCTTTTTCCCTGTATTGTTAGAATTATAGGATCTAAATTCTTCCCTTCCCTCAAAGGCCACTCGACAGCCTGAAAACTGGCTCTTTGGGTTCATCCTGACTGACACACTAGATTTTTCTCCACAAGTTTGCCATAAGGCCATTGATTGTGATTGATTTCTACTCAGCGTTTACTTAGTGTCACTTTAATTAAAACCAGGCAAGGGGAAGTGATTATTTAAGCCTGCCTTATCAGACCAGTGCTCAGAGTGAGGACAAACACACTGCTGCAAACAAAAGGTATTTTTTACCATACAGTCTTCAGGTTTATGTCACAGGCAAGTGTTAAATATGATTTCTCTTCATTCTTTTCAACAGAACGAGATAGAAACCAGGCATGTAACTAGAAACAATACCCAATAATATTTATAAGCACTATCTATATTAAGCTTTCTTTGTAACATGAATAATATGTTGTTGCAATGTATCTGAAACAACCAGATGTACATAAATACTGCATAGACAATAGGGACGTTCAACCCTGAACAGATAAAAGGCTTACTGAGAAAGGGGAAGCAGAATGTAAGAACAACACATGTATGAATCGAGGAGTTTAAGTAGATTTAAAATTAGGAATACGGTCCAAAGTTTTCCGAATGAAAGAGAAACAAATATGCTCAGCAGAAAGCAAAAACATCAAAAGTGTAAAAGCTGACAAGCCAGATTTTTACTTAAAATTCAAACTGGAATTAATCTGGAATTAAGAAGTAGAGCTTACAAATTTTAACCATTTTGCCAGGAGATTTTTAAAATACTTTAAAAAGAAAGACTTCTTAATGGATAACAAAATAGTTGTTTGAAATAAAGCTAAGGTGAAGCTAGCTACCAAAATACCGTAGAGAAGAATTCTTTTCCATTGTGAAAGTAGAGCAAATTAATCAAAAAGGTGTTGCCAGAACAGTAGGTAAAATATGACAAGGGATGCCTAGCTTAAAGGCTGAGTAAAATAAGAAAGAAATGTGATTTCCCACAGCCAATAGAACAAACACATCCATGAGATATGCAGTTCCTGATAATCTGGCACTGCTTCCCACCTCAATTTGGTAGGAAGGAAATCCTCACAGCAGTGATGGATACCGGTTGGTGCTTTTTGTAGAGGGAACCATTTTAGAGGACGAGAACCTCCTCCAGAATGCTACAGATGCTGGAGCTCTGGACTAGATGCCGATACAAAAAGGGACTGGGACATGTTAGGGGTCAGAATTTTTTGGAACCAAGGTTAAACCCAGGCATTGAATAGAGTAAAATATCTCAAAGTGCTTATTTTTAGTACATTAAACAAAAATCTGATTTACTGCCCATTGCTTTTGTTAATTTTCTTAATATTCACAGAATTTAACTGTGAATTTAACAGAATTTAACTTTTCCAAAGTATTATAGTGCAATTCTGTTTAATTATCCCTCTACTCTCAACTAGATCGGACATAACAATTCCTATCCTATCCTAATTTGTTAAGAATTGTTTCTCTTTGTGCTAAAGTAGCCTCAGTATCATACTTATCAGTGAAACGACCTTTATAAGTTTGTGCAAAGACTATAAAATATCTTAGTAAATTTATCTACTGTTTAATATGTGTTGCCAAAATGTAATCTATTTTTTCTAATATCAAGTGATGATTTTTAAAATTTATCTTCACGGCTTGGAGAAGAGATCACAAACTGAATTTAGCTCACCTGTGTACAGCATGATCAGTGAGTACACTCACTGATATTCAGTAATGGAGCATGGTACCCAATGAGAACAGTAATCTTAAATTGACACATTTAATAGCAAGAGGCTCAAATCATAATTTGAAATTTCTTTGCTATTGAGTTGTTTAAAGTCTGGATTCTGAGCCAAGCTTTTTTGGCTTTAGTCTTTCATATAATCAGTTACAGTTTGTAAGAGGTGTTGCTCACTTTGTAAGTAGAAAGAATTTAATTTTCACTGAACAGAAATAATAATCCTAGTTTGATATTTATGTTTGTAATTCCAGAATTTTTAAACAGCTGGAAGTGGGCAAAAAGCAGACAAACCTATCTTCTGGAACTTATATTCCCTTCGGGCTGAATAAAAATCCAGTTTGTTGACCTTTCAAGATTACCTAGAGGCTTATGAATACACTGGGAGATTTTGGTGGTTAAAGGATATAGGATTTTGTCTTCTAGCTTCTCTTGGCATTTGTGTGTCCTCTTTTACAAAACGTTGGCCTATTTAAACATTTATGAAGAAATATCTCTCATAAATCAAGAGAGCAGGCAAATAAACTATTTGTTAACTCTCTTAAAATAGGACCATGGTTGCTAACTGGGCTTTGCTGCAGAGATGGACCATGTGGGTGAATGAGCTGGCCTCCGCTCCCGTGTGGAAGAATTATAGCTACCTGAGTAGCCTCACAAACCGCTTGATAGTATTCAACAGAAATGCATCTAGATATACAGCAAGGTAATCCAAATCCGTAAAGGTCAAAGGTGAAGTCAGACATGAAGTTTTTTGGAATGTGGAAGATACATAAGCGAGAATTTAGGTTGGCTTTTCACACAGACAGCATCCAGTAAGGAAGTTCTGCTGTTTGTGAGGATACACGATTTCTAGATTACGTGATTGACAATAAGAAAGGTTTTTCTCCGATATAGGTGCACAGACTATTTCCAGTGTGGTATAAGATGCTTCTTTCACATAAATTAGGAGGGGTTAGTTTTTCTGGTTAAAGACTAACAAATAACCCCTTGATTCAATAGCCATCATGTGGTGAAAAATGAAAATAGCTGGTTGCAAAGGTTTCCGTCTTTTTTTTCCAAACATAACTGCTTCACAGCACCCCTCCTAGTAGATTTTTATCTTTCAATTTTTATTTATTTTTTAAAAATATATCAATCATTATATTTTGACTGCAGTCAATGAGAGCTTTCTCAAAGGGCACCCAGGGGCAGCAGGAACCTCTGCCAAGGTGCTCAGCAAAAGTAGGTCAGCAATTTGATATTGTTTAACTTTTTCCCTCTGCACCAGGTCACCTGACAACACTAGACTTCCTCCTACCTCCTCTGCTTCTTGGTTGTTCGTTCTTCTTAATACCTAGCCTGTCATACCTTAACAATATTATCCATTGAATTAACAGTTCAGTTTTAGCTCATGATGTGAAAAATGCAAAGAAAATTGGTTTAGCTTTAGTTAATCTGGAATCTTCATGGATAATGTTCATGTTCTGCTTCCTCTTCATGTGAATTTGACTCTCCATGACCAACCTCATTAGGTGAGGGGTGTGGGAACTCCACTTCTTTTTCTNAGGTTTCCGTCTTTTTTTTCCAAACATAACTGCTTCACAGCACCCCTCCTAGTAGATTTTTATCTTTCAATTTTTATTTATTTTTTAAAAATATATCAATCATTATATTTTGAATGCAGTCAATGAGAGCTTTCTCAAAGGGCACCCAGGGGCAGCAGGAACCTCTGCCAAGGTGCTCAGCAAAAGTAGGTCAGCAATTTGATATTGTTTAACTTTTTCCCTCTGCACCAGGTCACCTGACAACACTAGACTTCCTCCTACCTCCTCTGCTTCTTGGTTGTTCGTTCTTCTTAATACCTAGCCTGTCATACCTTAACAATATTATCCATTGAATTAACAGTTCAGTTTTAGCTCATGATGTGAAAAATGCAAAGAAAATTGGTTTAGCTTTAGTTAATCTGGAATCTTCATGGATAATGTTCATGTTCTGCTTCCTCTTCATGTGAATTTGACTCTCCATGACCAACCTCATTAGGTGAGGGGTGTGGGAACTCCACTTCTTCTTCTTCATATCTGAACCAAAATGTTTCCATGAGCACAAATGTGTGCAAGGTCTGTAAACCTTCTTGCCAATTTACCTTCTCTGTCTCATCACCTTATCTGAGATCTCTGGGACAAGGAAATTACTTACCTGGAGATGGCTACCGTCCTCATACTTCCTCTGGCACCCTTAAAATCCCCCACCTCAATGATAGCTGTAGCATTCAGTTTGAGTCCACCTGACAATAACGTATCCTAGTATCAGATATTATTTGTAGCAGATTATCGTACATCACATGATAGAATTAAGAAGTACTCACTCATCGCAGTAAGTAACTAACTCTGCCACTATATCTAATGTCAGCAGTGAATTGTTTGTCACATCAACACTCAGTGATGTGCGGAATCACATGCGGAATCAAACTCTACAACTCATGGAGAGTTATAAAGCAGGTATGTTTATTGCAGTGCTGGTGCAAGAGGGATCGCTCCTCCTAACTTGCACACCCAGAAAACAAAGGGCCAACTAATTATTATACATAAGTTTACATATTTTTTAGATTTCCAACAACAGGTTGGGTTAATACAATTAGTTCTGAGAAATCGTTGTCATAAGTTCCCTCCCACTTGCACCTGCCCGGTGTTCCCTGGTGGTCTTTTGGATGAAGGCTTGAAGTCTTCTTCACCATAAACTTTTCACTTTTGTGCCACACACAGGTGCACGTCCACGTTGTCAAGGTGCCGAACCATCATACCAGTTAAAACTGGTAATTTGCAGAAGACTGCATCTTCTTATCTTAAAGTCTGTTTCCTTACTCCTTATCTTGGCCTCTAGAAACAAGGACAACTTTCTGCCAGCTGGAGCTAAGGAAAAATTGTTAACTGTTCTATTTCACAGTGGAATCAGTGATGAAACCCAGCTAAATGTTTCTAAAGAGAATGGTGATTTCATATCAAGAGCCTCATTTTCTCTTACTGAACTGAAGCGCAGCCACAGAAAGCTAAAGTCTGCTCGAGGATGCAACCTGAGTGGGATAGCTTCCCACAGGTGATCATATCAAAGTTTGAATATTCTGGCACTCCTTGTGCCCACCTAATTCCAGTCGAGTCAATCCTATGGAGCGTTTGCTAAGAATGGTGCAATATCTGTGCAGCAAAGCTTCCCGTGTGAAATACATGGCTTAAGTATGTGACAACTGGGGCATCAAATCTCTGCTCAGGCTGTATTGAAGTTAAGAATAGGAATGACTATATTAATTTCTAAACAGTCTAGTGTCTGAGCTCAGTTTCTGCTGTAAGCTGGACTTCTTCATTCTTTCCTTTACTCTAAAGGAAAAGATTTGGTAGAATATCTGTTTTAACCTGCACTTCAAACATTCATAGGGAGAAGGAGCACTTCAATGTACTTCTGTGAAGTGAATTAAGAGGGTCAGTAAGGCAGCTATACTTGAATTTATAAGTTACAACTGGAAATTTTTTTAGTCATCCCTACTAGAGTTTCTGGGATATTTGATTCAGACTTGGACTACATTAAAATCACAACACTAGGATCAGGATTCAATATGGTTTCCTTTTTGGACCTCACAGATGGAAAACCAGATGTTTGATATGCATTGGGCAGATACAACATTCTGGTGCTAAAGTGAGTAAGGAACTATACTAGTTCTGTCATCAGAAAAATTGTATCACCTATTGTTTTCAACTGTTTAAAAGTCATCAAGTAACCCTACCATCCTCTCCAAACCAAAAACGTAGAGTATGCTAATATAAATTTTTGTTTTGCAAAGAGACCACAAACATCTAACAGAACTCTTACTCTGTGAGTCTAGAGGCATTGTTGCTTATTTTAATAACATAAATAAATATTTCATACTATTTTCCCTTCAGGATCCATTCACCCAGGGAGAGAGCATGAGGCAGACAGTATCATTTTACTCCTCATCAGCAACAAAATTGGATATTAATTTCCAATCAATTGTAATCTGGAAAACTGGGTGCAGAAATATATCCACCAAAATGTTACACATGAGATTATTTTTCTCAGCAGAACTTTTAGTACTTGTGCTGCTATTTGTTGTTATTAATATGTAGGAGTAGTAGTTCCTAATGTTTAAGAATTTACTTTATAAATTAAGTAGGACTTTGCATGTCCTCCAGACAAACTGTTCCATTAAAGCACAAGTATGTGTCACGACCACCAAGTTATACTACATTGACCTGAGTTGGGAGGTGTATTTGGCAAATTCTACTGTTGTGTAACTGTACCTTGTCATCCCAACAGTTGCTGAGGCTGTTGACTATAAACAGCATTAATAATTTCCCCAATTTCAAAACAGGAGGATCATTGTGTGATATCTGATGTAACCACCAGCATAGCACAGATACAGAGCCTGAATCAGGAATTTCTACCTTAAGCTCATAAATGCTGCGTATTTTTATAAAGTCAGTTCTTCCAACACTTGGGGAGAAGTGGTATGTGAAAAGTTTAAGAAATATTTTATGATATGATTTAATAAAAGTTGCATTATAGCAAATTAAATGCTCAATAAGAGAGCAAGTAAAGCCAGTCTTATTGCATATTTTAGTATGGAAACAAGTGTTCAAGGCCCTGAAAAATATAATTTTCCTCTCCTCAACAAGGAGAAAAAGAGCAGACTTTGTAGCCTTCTAGGTATCTGAACTCAATAGTATCTCCCATGTGATGTTAAATGAGAGTATCCTTCTCGCCTTAGACTATCAGAATTTGAAATCTCCTTCCTGTCTCTACTGCTGATGCAAATAAATACTGGAGACAACTATTTTCAGCAAAAAATTCTGATCTATGTTTAAAAAACACTAAAAAAATTAAAAAGGGATATTAGTTGAGTATGAAATAGCTTGAATCTACTAACTATTAAAAAGAGCCATATATTCAGTTCTTTGCTAATTTTAATACTCACTTCCTTGAAATCTAGAAAAAAGGCTAGAGAAGACTTGGCATACAAAGGTGGAGCAGTCAAAGAAGATTGGTTTTGTTATTGTTATTGTTAGATAAAACACAACCCGCACATACTTTATTGATCATAGCCCATCCTATAGCAAGGTATTAGCCTAGCAATTGTGTAGTGGAGATGGTCTTGCATGCAAATGAAATTGGCACAGAGAAAAACAAAAAGAATCATTGTTTCCGGATAATTTATATGGATATTGAAGCATTCTTTTTCGTTATTATGAATTGAATTCACAGGAGATTTGTGAAAGTTGCCTGTCAGGTCAAAGGCTAGTGCTTTATCCACTTAATCATTCATCCTTGCTTGATTAATAGATACTTTAAACAGAGTCATATATTAATAATGTAGGTTTTAACTGGGCATCTCGATCAAAGAGTAGATTTTAGAAGTTGATTGGTTTGTATCCTCTAGGCCTGTGATAAATGTCTAGGGATTTCTTGTAGTCATTTTTTTCTTGTCATTTTTTCATTCTGATATTCATTTCTCTCTTCAACATTGTCACATGAATATTTAAAACAAGAAATATAATCAGTTCAGTGCTTTTTCTCCAGTGCCAGGATCATAAAGAGAATAACTGTCATTCAGCAGAAAATCTCTTTATAAAAATATTTAGGCACTCTCTGTTTTACCTTGCTTGTGGAGAAGCTTGAGCTTAAAATCTTACATGCAGCAGTAGGATTATGAATTGAAATTTATTCTTGAAATTTGGGGTTAAGTGAAATTAAGGAGAAGGAAATAATGCAAAGGTAAAAAGTCTGTGAAGTTAATAATTAGAGAAGGAGTAGAAAATTTACAGCAAAACAGTAATTGTTGGAAAATGCTGTCTCATCCAAATGGAATTGTTTCCCAGCAACAGCTCAGTGTTCAGGAAATTCATATATATTACATTAAATTAAATCAAAACACACTCTTTTTTGTTTGATTCGAGATTACATTTTATTTCCAAATCTTATTTTCTTCAGAAGTCAAAATCTAAGGTGAGATTACTTCAGTTGAAAGGAAATACTGTAAATGACCTAAATATTTTTAGATTTTTTAAAGGAATATTTTGATTTCTTTTAGTTTTCATTACAACTTAGAACAAAAATCAGTTCTTTTAGTAAAAGAGTAGTCCCAGTTCCAAGCTTCCTTAACATTCCTCTTAGCAACAGTAACACATTTATTTAGGATGTAAAATTCCATACATTACCAAAGATATAAACAAAACCAGTCATTATTCTGATGCCGTAAGCTTCACTGATCAGTGAAGACTCCCACTGTGGAGCCAAGCAAGCCGACTTACCTGGTACTACTCACCTGTAAACGGTCGTCTTTCATTACCAATTCATAGTGTATATCTCTGCTGCCAGTTCTGTACTTGTTGCTTCTTTAAAAGGTCCTGTGATACTGAAAGCATTTCCACAAAGTTCTCTCTCTTGTAAGGCATGGATTTACAGAGCTTGCCATGCCTTGATTTGCACATTGGTTTTCCTAGTTTAGCCCTGCCAGCCACATGTGCTGGATGCTGCTTATAGGCCAGCTTTCTACTCCATCCTCAGCGTGCGGCCACAGAGCAGGATGAAACGGGACCTTGCATCTGGCTGTATCTCAGTGTTTGATACATGTGACACAGAAAGGCTCACATGCCTTCTGCCTCTATGCCATTCCTAGAAGGAAATCAAAAGTAATTCAAAGCCCCAAACTGGCCATTAATTAATGACACTAGAAATGAAAATATTTGGTAATGTCTTCATCTGGAGTGGAAATTGGATTCTGCTGAATTGTATGGGTGTCCTCTCTGGGACAATGTTTCTGTTACTGTCTTTTATGCTGCTCACAGTTTGGAGAGCTTTGTACTCACTGTAGTGAAGGACTTCCTGGAGTATCCCGTTATACAGCTATGAATCTTGGTTGTTAACTGCAAAAAGCACGTTTTAGCATAATGAAATTGAGACATTTTGATGCAAGTACTTTGTGGCAGATGTCATAATGTCACTGAATTCAGTAGGGGAGCGATGCTGCCACCACACTGCACAGTCTGCTTTCCTCATTCTCTCTGTCGGCAAGGATTTGTTGCTGGCTGGCCAATGCAAAGTGATGACGTGTGAATCCATGAAGGGACATGTTATCTGAGGCTTTTGGAGTGCGAATATGTGGAAGGCTCTAAACCTTGAGGTGAGCTGTGCATAGCTGAGAAGCAAGAGTTCCTCTTAGGAGCGCAGCATTCCCAAGTGTGGGATGAGAGCCTCTCTAAGCACTCCTCAACCATGGCACAATGCAGATGGGGGTGAGGTGGGTACTCCAGGCTGAGACAGTGTCATTTAGTACACCCTAGAAGTGCTAAAAGACTCATCTAAATGTCATCACTGTCTGTTTATTGCTGCAGTGCTGTTTCTTTCCTGTGTAGAAACGGCAGAAGGACAACAGCCCTTTTATCCAAAGCACTTATCTGATTGCTTGATGGCAGATCCTAACACACGCTGTGGATGAGCTGTGCCATCTGAATTGTTCCGGTCTTGTCATAATGGCTTTTACTATTTATGTGTTGTTGGTGAGACTAGACCAAAAATGGATCCTCAGGGTCATTGACTTGTGTTGAAGTGTATAAGACCTGTGTGATTTATTGTTTTTAAAGTTCTCTTCACAGGCCAGAAAGGCTCAGTGTGGGTGTGTCAAGGTATATTAATATAACAATATGTAGTAATGCTGAGATTCAGAACTCTTCAGGAAGCGTACTCCCAAGTTTACTGTGGCTAAATCAAGACCAGTGTATAAATACACGACAATTTACTTATGCTTTTATACTAAACCATCACGTATATATACACCATGAATTTGGTTTGACTACATATCTTCCTGGCTTCTTTTTTTGTTTTAATTAATCAAACATAATGTTGCGGGCATGCAGTTATCCCACTTAATAATGGTAGTTTGTAAACATCATTACGTTCACAAAGTTATCCATTCTATTTCTACGTCCATCCACAGATTTCTGGTGTGATCCTTCATCTGAACCGTGCAGACTTCAGTTTGTTTCATTGTTTCTGAGATTTTGCTTATTTTTATGAGTCGGTTTGTACTTAATAAAAATTAAATTTGTGGGATGAAAAAACAGCTATTCTCCTCCTCATTTCCTTATTTAACAGTCATGGTGGCAGAAGTAAGGGAATATATTTTCCAGCAATCCCATTACTTTGTGAAGAATAGATTTCCAAACACGGAATTATTTTTTAATTGTCCTCCAGGTTTTGTTTTCTCCTCTTCCCTTTCTATTGGCTGTTTGTCTTCTGTGGGAATTAGACTTTTCACCTTTCTCCACACAAATAAACAGTTATTCTTTTCACCCTCAATAGATGTTTCCTCTGGTCTTATGCCACACCAAGGACTGTCTTTCTGCCATGCTGGCCAATCTTTTGCTAAAATCTTGGGGAGCATAATCTGTCTATTCTATATGATCTTTTTGACCCATTAAATTCATCTTAGTCCCCCTAAGCTAGCTGCTTGGCAGCTGTGCTGCAAGAAACGCACAAGCCATTAAGATGGATGGTATTGACTTCTACTTTCTTAGGGATTACAACAAGCCCACCTTTCAATGATCCATAGTTAGCTTTGGCTTCTCTACTTACGCAATCCTGTGTGACTGAGAGTGCCACAGGCAGATGCTGTGGAGAGCTGAGTTTTGAAAACCAAGGGGGCCAAACCAAACCTTATCCCTGATGCAGTATCTGCTTCTGCCAGAGGAAAAATTGGGGAAAAATGTTAAGTAAAATCACATGAGTCCTATCAAGTCTACAAAGTCTGCAGGTATAGTGAGAAGGGAGCCTGGAGCAAGGTGCAATGACAGCACACAAAACACGGGCTACTGCCCACTTGGGTTTCTTGGTTACTAGTGCTGCTGAAGTCACGGCTTATCTGGCAGCATTAGGAATTCTTTCAGATACTGCTTGAAGCAAGAGACTTGACACGTTTACCTTTCTTCATGGAACAGCACTAACTCACAACAATTTCTGCTGAAACTGTGGATGACAGATGATCCATTGTGTTTATCACTTTGACAAAGAATATCCAAGGTGATATCACAGCTAGGTTCATTCTTAGTTTCAATTTTCAGCATGTGTGTGAGTGCATGCATATGTGTGTGAGAGACAAAGACGTGTTTTCAGTTTTACTTCTGGTCTGGGCATAACAGAGAGAACAGCCTCCACACCAATCTATCAAGCCATTAAGGGATTACTCATACACTGAAAGCTGGCTGTCGGAAGGCAGAGCAGAGAGAATTCTCATTCCAGAGATGTGAGAGGTATTTCTAGTCAGTAACTATTAACGTTGTCAGGATGGCACCTCCCAGATACTAGGACTGAGCACTGTCACATTTTGAGGCAATGCCTGCCAACACCCATAAACTTTATTTCTTTAAACTTTGCTATGAAAAAAAGTTTGGTTTATTGATCTAAAGAAACTGAAAATTTCAGGTTTTCACATTTTTCTTAAATTCCAGGGCCTTTTTTGTGAAGTTAGCTTTGTGATTTTTTTCCTAATGATGTGATGGCAGGAACATGAGTAGAAGATGTGGAAGGCAGAAAAGCTTTTACCTCTTTGACTGTCACATGTGGACAAGGGGATGCCCAAACTGTTGTTGCTCTAGACCTTAAAGTAAAACCCATTAAAAAAATCCATGTGGAGTCCTGGGGGGCTTTATTTGTATTAGATAAATATCTCTCAAGCCTGAGGTGTTTTTCCAAAAAAAAAAATTAAATTAAAAAAATAGTAATTGAGAATTCGATTTCCAACTACCGTGCTTTTAACAAAGAACACCTCGTCCTCACAAAACATATCAGCAGTGTGTCTCAGTGCAACGAAGAAAAAAGTTCCACCTTTTCCTTTTTCACTTTTACTTCAAAAGTTGTATCTACATGGCAGCTAACTTACAAATTTCAACTAAACCTACAGTTTCATGTTCTAAATTGTGTTGGTAATAATCTTTAAGTTTCCTTCGTAACCTTATCCACACTGCAGTCCCCACAAGTAAGACTCTTGACCCAAGGCAGAGCATGCAGGTCTTGAAGGTTGAGAAGAAACTAGTGATTTTTAGTTCTTGTTTCATTTTGGGTTTGTCTGTTCCCTTTCTTTCCACTTCTAGATCACCAAGAATATCAGATTATCTTTTTTTTTTAATACGCTCAGAGCTAGGACAAAGTTTGGTGGCCTATGCATTCAACAGCAAGAAACTAATCCAGGTTTATCTGAAATATTTCTAAACCTTCTTTGTATTTGTTATTGTTATAATAACTTTGCAATCATTTGGATATTGGGCTCTATTCATGGTGCCACCTTGGTTTGTAACTTAAAAATAAAAAAAAAAAAAGACAAAAAATAAGTTTACAGGAGAAAAGTGTTTGATTGTATAAACAAGTTTAAAAAATTTAGTAGGCTAAAAATTCTGTTAGAAGGATTTTCAAGCTTGTCAGAGATCCTTAATGGAAATCGTTGCTATTTAGATGGAAAGGTATAACATGAGTTTAGCTATTAGGCACATTTCAGGGGCTTTGGAATAAAAAGAAAAGCTGCTGTAAGAAAGTTGTCAGAGATGAAGAT
This sequence comes from Geococcyx californianus, assembly GCA_013389885.1. NCBI lineage: Eukaryota > Metazoa > Chordata > Aves > Cuculiformes > Neomorphidae > Geococcyx > Geococcyx californianus. The sequence goes on from VWPV01005159.1 coordinate 20,198, forward strand.
GCTGCTAATAGAACATTCCCTGCATTTAAAAAAATAAGACTTAAAGAGCTGTGAATAGTCCTCAGAAAAAATTGCCTGGTCATACAGAGAAGCTTGATAGACTTCTGCTTTTCACTGGAACAAAGAAAGTTTGAGTTTAGACAGAGTTAGTGTGGGCACAGACTCTACTGAACTCCAGTAACCTTCTCTTTTTTTATAGAAAGGCCATATTTTCAGTTCTTCGTTTTAGCAAGAAGAGAGCAATTCTATAAACTCTCTGAGAAAATCCAACGACAGAATTTTTCTGCTAAAAAAATTGCATTTTATATCTTAAACAAAACAGCTGCATGTATGCAAAATGTGGTGATATTTCCAAAGAGCTGCGCAGTTATAACAAAGTAAGTGGTAATTCATTTCCCAAATGAGCACTGAATCATCCTTGGTTACAGGGCTGTTGTTGGCAGAGGAAGAGCAAAGTGGAGGTTCAATGTGCTCCTTCCTGGCGGCACGACTGTTGGTTCTGTGATGGAAAGCATTTTTAGAGGTCATATGAGAGCTGGAGCCTCATCCAGAGTGCAGCCGGCAGGATGGCTCCTGTGCACTTAAAAGATCACTGTGTTGACACGTCGAAGAAGCAGAGGGCCGGGCTTTTTGCTGAAAAGCAACAACTGCTCTGCAAATGAATAACATAAGCAACATAAAAGTTCTTGTAGGCTTGGTAGTTCCAGTCGGTTTTAGCATTGTTACAGTAGCATTTCCAAATAGTAAACTGCAAGGATGTGGTGAACCGAGAAAATTTTGCTTTGAATCTTTCTTATTACACATTATTGTGATTACATAGGTGTGATTAGATTGATGCATGTCCTTTGAGAATCAGTTTGTGGCTTTAGAATTCTGTCAGGAAAGCACTGTTTCATGAATATTTTACACAATATGTATTTTCCATCAGAACCAGTATCTCTACCTGTAAAGCTTTAGTTACTGAGGACATAGTTCTACAAGGACACTTAAAAATATGATCTATACCATATTTTCACTACTGACAAGCCACTTTTTTTTAAACTATCTACTACATCTTTCAGGTCTGATGCTTTGTTCTTTGGTACCTGTTGAGAAACTAAGAACTGCTCCGTTCAAGGAGACATCAGTCCGCTTTCTGACTACATTGAGTCTCAAGACGTAGAATGTTTCTATTTTACTATTAATAATAGTAATATTATGGGTCCCAAAGCTAATTTTTGCCCATTATAGCAATGTCTGTGAGATCTTTCTAAAGTCAAGTCCTTGTCAATAATGCAGCCCTCAGAAAGAATTTCAATGAATTTTGAGAATAATTTTGTAGTCATTACTGGATGTTGGGTAATGCTTAGAATTACATGACTACATTTAAAATGAAATTCAAAAGAATGAAGGATTAAAATTGCCACATAAAGGAGGCAGGAATAATTTTCCTGTAGCATCTACAAACAGATATGTATGTATGCACATTACTCAGTGTATGCGCTTATCATCCTTTTTTTCCTTTTTCACTCTGTACATCAATATATCCATCGGTCGCTTTTTCTACTGTGTCTCCAAAAGTGACAAGATGCCTCAAAACCCGACTGTTTTCCTCTGCTCGGTGTCTTTCACTGACAAAGAGCGTATCAAGGTCATCTCATAAGAGTTCAGTAATTAAGTAAATATATCAGGGGTTCGAATACACGCACCTGCACTGTCCGCTACCCCTTATTTTCCATTTATCTAGTAAATAATGTAACACTTAGTGAAGTTTTGATGTGATTGACCATAATGAAATATGTATATATAGTACTTCAGGATAACTTGAATATCTAGTTACATAGAAATATAAATCAAAAAAATTACACAGTACCTGTTTCATATTATTTTCATAAGCATCCGCCAGTACCAAATCTATGATTATGGCTTCACAATGTTTCATATCTGTGAAATCCACAGTTACTGATATTTTTATATGCTGTAAGTAAGTAATCAATGTTAGTCCTCTGTATACTGGGGATTGAATTCATTCCTGGGTATCTAGTGGAAAGACTCTGACTTTTGAGTTAATGCAAATATACTTATAATTCTGATTGACCTTGCAAAAGTATTTTTAAATAGATCTGTCAAGAAAAATACATTTATATGAGTAATCAAAATTACCTAAATTCAAGGCATCAATGATGTGTAAGAAAAGTAAATAATATTAATGAGAGAATATTTGCAAAAATGGTAATTACTTGCCATATTCACAGAGTTAAAATTGTAAAATACTACATATTCTTAGTTGCTGCGTGTATTTTTACCTCATTTTCATCAAGTCACTCAGAGCTTCTTGTTTTCATAGGCTGAATATCTGTTGAACTCCTATCTTGAAACAAGTGCTTTATTTTAAAATATTACTCGAAGGTTCAGTAGACAATTCATTTTACATGGCAGATAACAGAAAGGAAAATAAAATATAACATTACAACCACAAGTCATCAAAAGGTCATCAACCTATGAATTTAGACTTAGATGATGCTGGATATCAGACCTTAAGTTTGGGAAAATGAACGTAAGTCAAGAAGAATGTTTAATACCAGTAGGGACTAAGCTGTTACAAAATTGATAGATTCTTTCACCTAAATATCAGGGAAGTTTTGAACAATTTGAGTAACAGCAGAAAACACTGTAATATTTTTTTTATAAATGCATTAGAGACAAAAAGATGGGATTTGATCCGGACTTTATTTTGGATGGGCAGCAAATTTTGTCCTTAGAACAGCCAGTCAGAAGAGCAGCTATACAAAACTCTGGATGCTGGGAAAATTGTGAGGCAGCTTGATGGAGTTTTAGCTCATTGAAATGGGAGAAGAGCACAGATAGACATTTTTTTAGCCTGGAAATAACCTGAAAGTTCTCTTTAAGGTAAAATATAGGAGAAATGGCATCATATAAACCAAAAATAGCTATGATAAAAATAAACATTGCTTACTGAATGCCATGTGCAAGAAAGTTATTTTACCAGTGTTCCATTTAATTTAAAGATTAATATATTTTAGGTGGAAGAACAACCTATTGTGAAGTACAAGAGAGATTACAGATAATTAACATGAAATGGCTGTTGGGAAATTTCATCAGCTTTTAAATGAACTTTCTTTGTTCCTATTGTGAATAGAGGGGTTTTATTAGAAAGGTTTAGCAAAAAATTGGTAACAGCTAAACATATTTTCATTAAATTTCTGCCCTGTTTTTTCTTAAAGCTTAGTAATTTAAAGTATATGTGGTGCATTTCTAGGCTTTCTTAACATTTTGTTTTGATTTCTCTGTCTGCAGTAATATTTTTGTGCATAGTAAAACTGCACAAACAAATCAAACTCTAATCCAAAGATAAGGGTTCTACACAGTCAGCCATCAAGATATTTGGTTGTTCTTTTACTTTCTTAAAGTCTATGTTCCTTGACATGTGATTACTGGCAAATGCAGATAAACCCTCTGCATTTTTAAAATAAAAAACGGATTCCTTTCAGTTTAAAGTATTGAGCTGACTTCTGAACAATGAATACTTGGCAAATGATGTGGCCCAGCTTTTGAAAATAAGGTGCTACTGTTTGTCATTGGGAGCAAAAGGAAGAGATTAAATCTATTACAATAGCATTTTGTTTACTTGTTTGTTTACCTCTGGAAATTCAGTAGCTAGGGATAAAAAGATGGCTGTTGTCTTTACCATGACCTCCAAACACCCGGAGACGCACAAAACTGAGTGGCACAGGCAGCTTACAGAGTTTCTGCTTGGAATGGGTAAAAGGTCAATATTCCAGCTTCAAAAAGGAGTGCTGAGGTGACCTTGAAGCCACATTTATGGTATAAATGCCCTAAAATTAGTGGAGTCAGGCCAGTTTACTCCAGCTACAAATCCGATGCCACATGGAAGAATTTAGCTTCTAGTCCTTGCATGAAGGGCCAAGTCAAAACTTCAGCCTATTTTTTTCTGAGAGCTCAAAACATAACTGGTGATTCAATCATTATCTAAATGCTTTAATTGAGAGAATTATATGATACTTTTTAATGCTGAGGTTCTAAGTATAGTAGTAAAACTGCTGGGAAGCTGTTTGCTAGGCAGTTGTATGACCTTAATTCACAGAGGGCCAGGTTTTTAAGACTTTAAGAAGGAATCAGGCTTGGGCTATGATAGGATTGCTAAGGCTTTTGAATAAAAAAAACTTTTGAAGCGATGCCAATTATTATTAGGATATTCATTTACTGTTTGAAGTTTTGCTCCATAAAATATGGGACAAAATTTTTGAAAAATAGCATAAATCTTGGGAATTTCTATAAGAGATGCTTTCATAAAAATAAGCATTTCTCTTTACAAAGTCATTGTATCAAGAAAAAAATTATGGAAGTTCTTTGTGACATTCAGTCAGTTTCCATTTCATATGTCAGAACAAGAAGGAGAGATGACTGATAATTTCTGTAATCATTCTTAATAATTCCAAAAGAACAGATAATAATAATATGTATTCTTGTGTTAAACTGCTCTTCTTCTCTTGCTTTTTTAGATTTGGCCATTGTGCTCTGTCTATTGCAGATAATCTGTCAGGTCAACAATATCAATAGTTTTTATTACAGGAAGCAGATGTTATCAGCTCCTATCTGTCCATTTAATTAGAAATGTGGTGCTGCTGTTAAGCTTGAGAACAATTTAAGGAAGGAAAAAGAAAAACAATACATTTCAGAGTTTAAAAGAGGCTTAGCATTTACGAAAGGAGAAAGGTGACAATTTCTTTAGGAAGCTATACACAAGCTAAGCATATGGTTTGTGGTAAACTATAATAAAAACTTAATGGCTGTTCTATTCTAGTGTGAGGTGACTGCAAAATGGTGTAGCTTAATTTACTTCAGGAAGAGTACATGCGTTTTTGGCAGCTGAAATTTGTCTTTGTTGGCAACTGGATGTGTTTACACCTAAAGGGTGATTGAACTGTTGTATATGATACTATTGCACCTATTTCTCCAAGTTATATTTTCTTCTTATGTGAATGGGTACTGAGTATGAGAGAAAAGCACATGAAACCCTGGGCCTGCTGAGGTTTATGGGAGCTTGGCTTTTACCTTCAGAGAGATTAGAATATTTCTCATTTTTGTTGTGTAACTTGCTCTTTGTTTTAATTGCATGTGGTTCTGTGCAGTGTCAGCTTTGAAAAGAGGAAAGCCCAACAAAGCTTTTCTTTTTTTGCCTTGGTCTCTGACTGGAATAAATTCTTGAGGCAAACCTGTTCTGATTGGCATTAGTATCGTGCTGGGACTGCCAACAGAAGAAATTTCACTGTAGTGGATCTGGTAACATAGAATCCAGAATATCGAATGTGATCATCCAGGCTGTGCACTGCCAACTCCTCTCACAAAGGGAAAGGATCTAGCAAGAAGAGTGGGTACCAACGCTCAGAGAGCCAAAATGAGGAGTGCATCAGCACTGCACATGCACAGAAACACTTCAGCACTCTTGCAGAAACATTGGGTTCGGATATTAAGAAAAAGTCATAGTATAGCACTACCATAAACAGGTTAAATGATTTCTAGCTCTTAGTAAGCTGACAGGTACAGTTATTCCCCCAGGCCTCCACAATTAATTTGTCTCTTAAAGGCAAGTATTTCCTTTGCTTTATGACCACAGGAAGAGATTCAATTTTATAGAGAAGTCTAAATGGAGAAAGAGTAAAAAACCGGCTTAGATATTTCTTCACAAATAAGGTCATTGCAGTCTGTATTAAAGAAATTATCGCTTTTCTATACCTTACTTATGCAGATATTTATATTCTTAAAGTCCCACCACTCTGGTGTGTTTTTTATAACATGTATACAATATTTATTATGTAGCTGTTGCCAACATCAAATGCTCCAAAGGCATAAGGAGAAATTCTACATTGTCTAGCAAAACTGAGGAGGTCTAGGCTTGACATTAGGAAGAATTCCTTTACCGAGAGGGTGATTGGCCATTGGAATGCGCTGCCTGGGGAGGTGGTGGAGTCACCGTCCCTGGAGGTGTTTAAGGAGAGATTGGATGAGGCTCTTAGTGCCATGGTGTAGTTGATGAGTAGGAGTAGGTGTAGGTGTTGGGTCATAGCTTGGACTCAATGATCTCAAAGGTCTTTTCCCACCTTATGATACTGTGATACTTTCATAATTTCTGTTTAAAAATAGAAAATAAATAAAAAAAAAACTAGAAACAAGAAGAAAAAACATCTCATCTGGAGAAAAAAGACCACTTGTTTAAAAAGAAAAGACAAAATCAGCAGAAAAGTCTCAAATGTTTCTTCAGGAGTTGACATTTCCCTCCATATTTTCTCTTAAAAAAAAAAAAAAAGCTTCAGCAATATATTTATGACTGAATATGGAGCTCTGCTACAAAAGATAAGTTCTGCTGCAGTAGATATTTATTCCCAACTTTCATCAGTTTTTAATAGTCAAAATAATATGGTTAAGTTTTAACTATCCTGTACTTTTTCTATGTCTATTGCGTGTGCCTCTTGCATACTGCATTGACACGATGTGCTTTTAAGAGGCTCTCTGAAGACTGCAAAAGCAATGAAATTTCAGTTCCTGTAAAACTGTCGCTCTGTACGTAACTCGTCTTGTTACACTGAGGTACGGGCAGAGTCATAAGAACAGTGTGCGATCCTGCATGCCTTATGCATTATATGATATCCAAAGCACAATGGGTGGGGTTTACAGCTGATGGAGAAAAGAAATGGAAAGCAAGGCAAACTGTCACTTTCTGTGTTTGTTCTGGAAAAAAAAATTATATTACAGAAATCAAATGATTTGCTGCTTAACATTACCATGGACAGATAATGTCACCCTGTTTTTGTTCATAATCTTGTGTATCTGTGGCTGCCCACTGGAAACAGAAGCTGAAGAGCAGCAGCCGTTCATTTCAGTGGCTTGGAATTAACATGCTTTTTAAGCAATCACAGTCATTTTAAATGCAGCTTGATCAAAATACTATTAATTTACAGTCTCAAAACAGAGCCTGAACTCATCTGGCATGTCTTTGAAGGAAGTAAACTGGGGAAAAAAGCCAGTGTCTTCAGTGCTAAGGGCAGAAATGGGACTAATTAGTGAAATAATGACATTAGTTCAGTTGTGCTAGTAAAATCTGTTTCACATTAATATCACAGGACAAGAGAAGAAAAATTTCAAACAATCTGCACATCTCAGGCAACATATTTTTCTATACTTGAGAATAAATATGTATTCTTATCTTTTCATTTAAGTCTTCTCTCATCTTCTAGATCTTTTGCTTTAGAATGCTCAGTGACAAGACAAGGGGCGACGGGTACAAAATGGAACACAGAGAGTTCCACCTTAACATGAGGACAAACTTATTTACTGTACGGGTGACTGATCACTGAAACAAGCAGCCCAAGGAGGTTGTGGAGTTTCCTGCTCTGGAGATATTAAAAATCCACCTGGACACGTTCCTGTGTAGCCTTCTCTAGGTGAACCTGCTTTAGCAGGAGGGGGTGGACTGGGTGATCTCCAGAGGTCCCTTCTAGTCCATACCACTCTGTGTGTTCTATCCGAGATTTATCAGAATTAATTCCAGTTACAAAATGTTGGACTTTGAGGGCAGCCAAGAAACACTTAATGCTTCCTGTGCAGAGCCACGGATCAGGTCAGAGTCTCTGGCAGGTTTCTATGCCCTTTTCTGATCCTGTAGTCACCCTCCACTGGTATCAGCTCTCCACCACGCGTGGAAGCAGACTGTGGGCTGTGAATCTTCCCTAGCAGCTAGTGAGCATAAGGGACTTTTCTGGCAGAAAGAAGACAGGGACTGTTCTCTTACACTTTCCATCAGCTAGAACAGCTCTGTATTAAAACCTAAAAATTGCTAATTATTGGGTGGGGTTTTTTGGAAAGAGAACTCTCATTTAGTATATTAACAAAATTTCTTCCTGTGAAAGATTTGTCAAAGGCTCTGTGACAGCCAAAATAATTACTTCACTACTGTTCTGCTGATACATTCATTCTGAAAGATTCAAGAGACATGACTTTCTTGTACAGAATTGTACAGAACACTGGTAATCAATCTCAGTGTTTTCCAGGTTTTGTTTTTTTTTTTATTCTCTCTCATTGTTTCATCTAGTTTGGCTGGTGCAAAAATCAATGATTGATTATTTGGTGTTTCTAAATTCTCACCTAAAACAACTTTACGTCCTGGAAATGAAAATACTAGATTCCCAAGTCTAAGAAGATTATTGGAAATACTTAGCAGTGTGTTTGTGAAGCTGTCAAAAATAAAAGATGCAGACAAAGTACTCATAGTACTAAGGTAAATGAAATATAGCTGAATCAATTACATTTTATAATTAGGTTTTGTCCTGAGCTTCTCATGTTGATAACACCATGTGTTTTCAATGCTATTAGGACTGAATAATCCAGTTCTGTAAAATTCAGGAAACTACAACCATCTTCTTTCTGAAACATTTGTTTTCATAGAGTCATAGAATGGTTTGTGTTGGAAGGGACTTTAAAGATCATACAGTTCCAACCCCTCTGTCACGGACAGGAACACCTTCTTCTAGGTCAGGTTGCTAAATTCTCACCAGCCTGGCCTTGAACACCTCCAGGGAGGGGGCCTCCATGACTTGACCACTCTCACAGGAAAAAATGTCCTCCTAAAATCTAATCTAAATCTACCCTTTCCTAGCTTAAAACTGTTACCCTGTATTATTACAGAATAAAACCCACAGTGTGCAATCAGCATAAAAGCCCAAACTCTCGAATACTATGTGAAATCAAGTACTACTCAACTTATTAAAACAAGAAAGTTGACAAATGATTAGTAGTGATTAACAGCAAGTTAACAATAATAGGTTTAAAGGCAATGCATCTAATCGTTACTACAAGAGACTACGTGTAGTATTTAAGAAAGATACATCGCCAGTTGCCCTATCATCATCATCCAGATCAGATCTGAAGAACCTTCCCTTTTGGCAATCAAGAATTAAGAGAAAGATACATTACCGATTGTTCTGTCACCATCACCCACATCCGCAGGCACCATGGACCCCCTTTAGCAGCAAAGACCTGAAAAGCCTGTCCCTGGACAACTGGGGGATTCCTACGCAGGACACCCGCCCGTAGATGGAGTCTCCAGAGATCACTGCTGGAGGATCCAGCTTGTGTATCACTAACTAAACAACTTAGATCATTCTAAAAGTGGGAATTCTGGTTTCAGCTGCTTCATTGCCTCCCCTCCTGGAATGTGGCCGAGACTACTGAAAACGTGGTGAAGAAGGCAGCTGGATTTTTCTTAACTTTAAACTAAGAAGGCTGTTTAAAGTGCAGCTCTTTCTCCTTTTCACAGTGAAGTTACAATTAAGGCAGTACAACTTCAGTTCCAGTGATAAGGTAACTTTATGACCAAGAAATACAAGTAGAGTTACTACCACTAGAGTTTTCGCCTGTGGCAACTGGAACATCACTGCCTGGCCATTTAATTTCCAGTGGGGATGGAGTAGGATCATAGCATAACAGAAGACACCCACATCATTACATGCCTGGAGCTTTTAATTGTTTTCATTTACTTTCTGATGAAACATAGATTTCTCACAAGAAGTTAATATAGTTGGACCAAGAAGAGTTTGCTCAGAAACATTTATAATTTACAAGAAATGCTTGCTTACTGAGTACTATAGAGTGAAGCCAAACCAGCTGTGCACTGAATCCAGAGAATGCAGGGCACAGCCCTATCCAACAAGATGTTGAAGAAGCAAAGCTCTTCTTTATGTTGCAGCTCTGGGACCTAGTTACTGTAGCCACAGGATATTTGTCATAAATAAGAACATCAATTACATTTGTATACTCTTCATACTTGATAAGATAGTATGATTTTAATATATTTATTGTTCTATCTATGCTGTATTAGAACATAACAATTCTCCGCAACATTTCCAGAGTATTTGCTCAATAGACATTTAGCTGTACAGGTTATTGAAAACATTGTTGAAACATAAATCAGACAAGAGCAGAGAGATTTGTGATGGCCTTGGGACAAAAAGTTTAGAGGAGAAATAATATTTTTATAGGTGTGGCCCTTTGATGTTCTCTGTATTACAAGATTAAAGACTTGGACTTTGTTCTCAGGTTTGATTTCTCAGTCCGTAAGTTTTTCAGATGGCTGTGTGCAATTTTCCCCTCTGGATCAGATACATAAAACAAGGGTGAAAAAGAAGATTTGGATTGAAGATGTAAAAGAAATAGCACGGTTTTTGGTCTAAACCAATTGCTTGGTTACAAAGTAGTTAGAAATTTCTGTGTGCATTCTTTATATAGTGAATTATTTGATTGAAATATGACTGAAAGACATCAAAGAAAGTTTTGGGAATTCCATATCTGTTGCATATCTGTGCACATTATACCTTAATGTGGCATCAGATAAAAGTTTTAATACCCTCTTAGGTGAATGGAAAATGGAAATGAATGCATGTATTCTCTTAGATCATACTGCTGTATGTATCTATTAAATTCAAAAGCCATGATGATTCCTTGGTTACATCTTAAGTTGTTCGCTGATGATTATGGTCAGATCAATTAATTTTAATAGTTTTGTACTGTAGCATAGCAAAGTTTCACTTTTCCTAAATGAAGTTTCTGTTCAGCATCATGAATAAAGACATGGACATGGAAGTTAGGCTTGGTTTTAAATTTTTAAAAGCAGGCAAGTGACAATGGATCTTAGAGTATATTTACACCACCTATATCTGTATTAAAACTTCCAGGCTAGCTCTGAATGGGCTGGTGTGTCTGTATCAGCAGACACATTACTACACACAATCTATTGGAAGCAAAATCAAGAGCAAATTTACACAGGGAGGAACTGAGAGAGTTGTACTTTCTTGGACTCCCTAAGGCTGTCTGGTGTGCTCACTACTGTTCAAGTAACGCAGTAGCAGGTGTGTGCCAACTGCATGGCCACAAACGATTCCATGCAGTTGGCCCAATATCTAGATCTCCTTGTGTGCGGGTTAACGCGAAACTGTGCTCAGATAAATTAGCCTTGCCTCACAGCAAAGCAAATAGCAGGCTATTGTCCCAGTTCATGCTGCCATTTTTAGAGCTCATTAGTTCAAATGTTCTCTTGGATATCACTTCTGTTTCTGCACAGTCCTCCACTGCATGCTATAGGTACAGTATACATTCTCTCATATGGATTTGTGCTCTTAAATCACAGTGCAGAACCTAAAATGTGTATTTTTTGTGAAATACCATATTTGATTTTTGTAATTATTATCATTTTTTTATTTCTAACTGTTGAAATCAAAATTTCTGAAAATATGAATGGTCAGTCCCACCCTTTTTTCCCTCTTACAGGTTTTATTCAAGAAGTCTTCCTTTTCCATTTTTTTTTTTTTCTCACCCCCAGAACGTCCCAATGTCCCTTACAACAAATAGCTGCTTAGTCTGCAAACATTCCCCAGGACATTACACAAAAGCAAAATTGTATCTCAGGTCCCACCCCAATTCCTGCTTCAGTCAGTGTACTCTAAACCCTGAAGGTCAAAAGGTTTACACAGGGTGAGCTATTTATCCTCCTTCTTGTACTACTGTGTTTCATTATATTTCTGTGTTTTCAAAGGCTGGTTTATCACACTTTCATTTACCCAGCTGAAATTATTTCAAGTTTGCAGTTGGATTCCTAAAGTTTTTCAAATGTGTATGTGCATAGGACAAAAAATGTGTCATCCGTACAGCAATAAACATTAACACAGAAATACAGTTAACGTGGCTGTTCCGAGTTAATGATTTTAGAAGCTTTTCTGATTGGGAGTTAAGTGCTCAGACTTGAGAACTGAAGTTTCTCACACTTCTTCATGTACATCAGCCCCTAGGAATAGAGTCTTGCAGCATTTATTTTCGGCATGGTGGTAACTGAATTGTCGAGTTCTGCAGGTCCTCCTGCGATAGCAGGAGCTAATGAAGCTGCTCTATTTTAAAGAGCTTCTTAATCTATGTTAATACAGTGAAGATTATTATAGAAGCAATAATAATCATAGAGAAATTGATAATGACTAGAAATCAATGTCTGGCTTGTTAATTATAAAGCTTTTGCTATAAAAAGAAATCATTTAGCAACTGCAATTAACCAGTTAGGAAGAATTTTTATTAGAAACTCCATTTAATGGGTCTTGTGGTTTTTAATATACTGGCTGAACCATCGCTATTTTTACTCTAAATCCCTTCTCTATTTTGATGGCTACGATGCAAAATCAGGTAAAGATTAAAACTTTCATATTTTTGTCTTAACAAAAGACGACATCTTTGCTTTCATGTAAAGTCATTCACTAAGACTCATGGGTTGCCACCCTGGGTGCTTTGCAAGAGTACATGCATACAGCCCCCACGCAACAGACGTGCTCTTCCTTCACAAGGAGGCAGGGTCTAGTACCACTGAAGACCCAACAAAGGGTTTAAGAGGCAGCCAAGCTCTTCAGCCTCCCAGAAAATAATTCAAATAAAGGTAATGGATGCTGCTATAAGGTCAGTCTTTGTAAAAGTGTCTAAAATTAATCTTTTCAGTTTTTTTCTCCCTTTTTGGTGAAGTAAGAATAAAGTGTTTTTATGTGTCAGTCCCGAAGAAGGGATGAGTGACTGAAAGTTATCTGTTTTTTTCCAACTGTGCTATTAGGTCAAGTAAATATGTTCCTGTCTTTATTTTTTCTCTTTAAAACTATATGACTGGTTCTGCTACAAACACAGAAGATTTACTTGATTTCTGTAATTGTATATATTGCTTTAATCCCATCTGAGTTCCTTTTCCAAACTTCTTTGAGTTTGTTTATATTGTTTACCCTGGAAAATTTCAGTTTTGACATGACGTTTACATATAAGATGATGAAACACAGAAGTATTGCTTTTGGTTTTACTTTTCTGATTTGTGTCCAAGGTAACAAAACTGGACTGGTACAAACCTTGTTGAGTTGAAAATATCTAAATGAGTTGCAAGGAAACTGACCTGCTATAGCATTACTTTCATAATTTTGAATTATTGTGTTTTTTCCCCTTAACCGTGTATCTTGGGCTAGGTAGGAGCTGGATCCAATCTTGCTTAAAGTTTTAGTTTGTTCCAGAACAATCTACAAGACCTTGATGAAGACTGGAGCTACATGTAGAATGCCCGTCAGGCACTGATATCCAAGGCTTTGAAGCCCGGTGTCTTGAACAGAGGCTGAATGTATCATAGCATAAATGTTGCTGAATTGGATAATACACTTGATAGATTGCATGCCCACAAAACATCTATTTGCTATTATGGCTGGAAGGTTTTAGACTTCAAAGGCTTCACTTAAACTTCTGACTGCATCTCATGGTGGCTATAAAGGATGCTTCTGCTTCAGTCCTCCAGAGCTGTGATGGGGTACAACTTCTTTGCTTTCAAACTGAAGCAATTCATACAACCTTGTTATCTGTAGAACTTAAAGTTTAAAGACTTTATTTGACTGCACACTTTTGGTTTGTGCTTGGATTCTGCTTTCAGATCTACTGAATTATGTAGCCTACTTCCCTCTCTAACTTCAAGGTTTAGAAATACCCTAGATATGCTTAAACCCAGCAAATAGTGGATTTTTACTGTATCTCTCCAGGGCTCCCTGCTTAATAGTCTAAGAGACACATTGCAGCACCAGAAAGTAAAGGCAATCTGCAACATGGAAGAAAGCTTTATTCATAAAAGTCCACACATTTTATCTAAAATTTCCAGGTGCATTATGACTCTGTTCTTTTTGTTCCTTTTTTTTTTTTTTTTTTTCTGGAACAGATAGCCACCTCTGTTTACCAGGAGAATTCATGTAAGGAATTGGTATAAATGTCAAAATTTAGGTTTCTGACAGATAAATGGATGAGAGAGTTGCTATATATGTGTAGGAGTCTTGCTTGTCTACTGAACCTATGAGAAATGTATGTAATGAAGCTACAAGAAGCACACCTAAGTTTTCTTATTCATCTCTAATATGAAATTCTCGTCAAGTCAGACAAAATATTCATGAATCTCTCAAGGAGATCTGATATCAAGCGGCATGTTTTTTATGACTCATACCTTTAAAAGAAAAAATTAAAAAATCAATAAGAATGTCATCAATAAATGTGTAACAATTATTATTTCATGCACAAAAAAAAAGAGATAAATATTGCTTTGGTTTCTTAGCTTTTGATGTTCTGTTTTTTGGGGGTTTTAACAAGTAAGGATTGGTTCTATTATTACAGGTATTTTCTTTGATAGATACCATAACACTAATTCTTATTAAAATATTCCTACTTCAATATTTTTCTCAAGCTAGAGCATATTCGTAAGTATAATATTTGTTCCCACTTGAATCAGATATTTAGAATAAGTAGCTGAATTAAATCTTTCAGGTAACATCAACAAAATGCATGTTTATATATTTCTTCAGTAAAAAGATATTCAGCCTTCAGAAAATAGGCATCTGACACATTCCTCTTTTCTGCAAAATATTTGAAAATATTGAGCCGACAGCTTATTAAGGCTCCTTATAGCAACCCAAGCTGAATTGTGGTTCCTTGACAGATTTCTGTTTCAGATGGTTATAATCCACTATTCAATACTTTTTGATTTTATGTTGTGATTGTTTTAAGTCTGAAAACAGAACCAACACAGAACCAAATCCTATATGATCATGTGAGTGAGGATGATGGTAATATTTCAGACTTACAGTCTTTTCAGTGGAAAAAAACCTTAGAGTTTGTGTCTTCTTTTATTTTTTTTTCCTAAAAAAAAAAAATGCTTCAAAGTAGTCATTCAGATAGCCTACTGCTTCTGATTAATTTGGAACTGTAATGTTTTATCTCAAGTATATGACGTTGTGCTTATTGGGGATCTGTGGGATCCTGTCTGGAAAAACTGGTAGGAAATTATTAGAACTGTTTCAAGTCATGTATCTTTCAGAAAACTCAGAATCTTCTCTGGGTAAATCTCAAAAATGTAATAACTAATTTGTATCATTTTTCAGGGAGGATGTTGTTATAAAATGTAGAAGCAAAAGCAAAATAAGTAGTGGGAATGAGGGCCTGAAACAGAAATGTATTCATCGGGATTGGAAGTAAATAAGATAATATCAGGTTAGTGGGACTTCATAATCTACGTCCCAAAATTGAACAGGAAATGGTGCATGACAAAGCAAGTCCAGTAGAAAACAATTTTAATAAACCATTTGAGCCAACAGTGGTACCATCTGACTGGAAAACAGCAAATGTAATATTCATACTGGGAAGGATTATGAAGGGATAATGCCAGCATTATTAGCTTTGAAGATTTTCCCTATCTCCAGCCAAAGCATAAATCTGGTTTGGACCAGAGTAGGAAAAAGCCTGCCAGAGGAGAAGAACAGTAGACTCTAATGGGACTAAAGGGACCATCCTTCAAAAGCAGGGGAGCTGTCTGAGACCCAGGTCCTCTTCTGGGAGCAGCAATCTGAAAAAGCTAGGGCCATCAGTAATCAAGATATGATTTGTCTTTGTAAAGTAGGTATTTCAGAAAACTGGGTTTTGTTTGAATTTTGTAAATTTTAGCACTATTACATTACTTTTCTGTAAGACAAAAAAAAAAAAAAAAAAAACCAAAACAAATCCCAAATCCCAACGCTCAGGTTCTGGAAGATTTTTTTGCCCTTGCATGTAGGTATTAAAACTCCCCAAAACAAGAACCATGAATGTCTAGACTCTTTCAGTCAGGCAGAATAATGATAATAAACACCGGAATGCAGTAACCCAACCCCTCTTCTTCAGAGAGCTGCGAGCACTGCTGCCCCAGACACCTGTGCAGAGACAGGGGGTGAAAGGATCCCTGCTGCATTGATAGTACTGAGGCAGCTAGTTTTCTACTGGGCTGTGGCAGGTATACTTAGAGAAGATCCTGTGACGCTGGCTTCATGGATGTTATGTTATCCAAGAGGAAGGATGGTTTAGGAGTCAGGTACTGGAAAAGTGTAAAGCCAGAGCATAGCAGCTTTTTCTCTTTTGCTTCCCTTGGAAAACTGGATTTTACTGAGGGTAGTGGCTGCACTGAGAAATTTCCTAATATATTTATGCTTATATAATTGTCTCTGTGTGGATATCCTTATTCTACTGTAGCTGTCTCCACCTGGAACCTTACCTGCTGATATAACACCTTGACAAGACCATAATCTATAATGTGCCCCAGTTACCCATCTATGAAATGAAAATTATGGCACCTCCATCCCTCACAGAGATGTCATTAGGATTAAATGCATTATAGGCTGTGAGGCACTCAGGTATTGTAATGTAGTCCTAGAAGAACAGTAAGGTGCAGAGGAGAAAACATGTGTACCTCTGTAAATCATAGCTCTATGCAGTGGCATGTCAAACTCATGGGATGCAATGTATTGAGCTCAGATCAAGCCTTGGTCATTGGTGGTCCAGTTTTCATCAGATCTTTTCATGAGACTTTTTTCAGCTTTGAATCCTCCTTCAGAGTTCAGAGGGTGAGGGAGTGGGGCAGAAACAAAGTTGGGTAGCCAGGTGAACTATAGGGAAACGTAAAAAATCAACACAATAGAGGGATGCTCTAAGAACAAATTTAAGTCTGAGTGACTGAAAAGATTTACAGTCCTTTAGGTGCTGTAATGAAAAGTTTCACACAAGAACTCCAGTAATTTGAGATGCATAAATTCATAAGAGATACTGTAGACTACAGAGATAACAGTGTGTATCCCTAGGGGCCCTGGCTGAGCAGGTCACTAACAAACAGATCCAAAAGATAGCGATTGCCACCATTCAGACAGTAACAACATTGAAAGAAAGGGAAAAGATTTTATCATCTTTTGATGAGTTGAGACTCAGGACTTCAGGATCTGAGGGACCAGGCAAAGAAAGGAGGGAAAGTTGGAAGGAGGAGAAAAATTGACTGCAGAATAGACAGTGGAGGCCAGGAAATTAACCTCTTAAACTGAGTTCTCCAAAAGAAAGGAGTTTTTGTTGTTATATGCAAAGCCTCCACTACGACACACAACTCATTTACCCTAATTTCTTCCCCCTTGGATATTGGAGTTTGATAACTCAGCTTGGAGTTTAGAGGTGGGTCAGATGAGCTGCCAAGATGTTGGCTGATGGGCCCTGATTCTGGAGAAGTAGTTTTTCTGCTCTGCCTTGATGCTGCAGGATGAAGGAGCACATGACAGGGGTGTTGTGCTGCCACATTAGAGTACGTCCTCCAGGAGCCCACTTACAACAATGGGTGCAAAACAGGCTTGTCAATCCTAGCTACCAGGAGGATGTTGTGGCCCTTGTGGAAGAGGAGTGCACAGAATAATCTGAAGTACACACCTAAAACTGGGATTACTAGAGACAGATGAGAAAGCAGTAGCACTTGCAATTTTAACATAGCCTACTCTTCTCCACTGGTGCCACTCCATGGCACTTCCTCTCGATTTGGGGCTTTCCCATTGTTTTATGATTTTGGGGTGGTTGAGGGTGTGCTGGTTGAATTTGATTTAAAATATTTTAATATTATGAAGAGGAGCTATTAGAGAAAAGAAAAATCTCTGAGGCACTGACAGAACAGAATATAAATAAACTGTTTGTTGCTCTGTTCAGCGGTCTCAGTGGAGTAAAAAATGCAAAAGATGTAAACTCACACTGCAGAGGAGGCCTAAACTTTACAATCTCCTGGTCTATCCTTCAAGTCTCAAATTCTTCGGCTGCCTATTCCTATTTAGATAACTTCTCATCTAGTTCCTATCTGTGTAAATAAAATTCCTATCTCTGCCTTGCTTCTCCTTATTGTTTCTATGAAAATGGAAACTCCATTTAAATTCACTGCTAGGCTGGATCTCACCTCCCGCTGCGGAAGCTGAATGCTAGGGCTCAGCTCTCCTGCCTGCCTTCAGCTCTGCAGATAATCCTTTTAAATGGAGGTTTGAAGAGAAGGACTTATTTCTAAAGTGTTTGCAGGAGAGGGGAAAGCACTTCAGATTGCAAACAAAGGGACCTGCTCGTTGTTGAGAACGGCAGAGGAGTTTGGTGTTGCTCTCCATCCCTCTCCAGCAGCAGCATACAACATAACAACAGTCATTCTACTTTATACAGAGGTTTTGGTCCTTAAGTTTTTCATTGCTGGGATGTTCAACCAGAAAGATTTAATTCGGATAAGAGCAGGGTAAAACAGTTTCCAGACTGGCACTTTGGAAACCTTTGGAAGAATGTGGCAAGACCCTCCACCGTGCAAGTGGGCAGAGCATACAGCCTCTCTTGCCATTCCTAAGCTTGTGTAGAAATGTGAATTTAGGCTTTAAGCAGCTTGCTGTGCGCACCAAAAGTAGTTTCATTTCAGCTTCCAGTGAGAAGGTTTCAATAATTAGATAACCTTCAGTTATGTATTTTTCTATGCTTATTGTAAGTGCTAACTAGAACAGCAAGTTAGAGGCAGTTTAGAAAGATGTTTATGCGTGTGTGTTTATATGTGTTTCCGAGATTGGACACCACTGTGCGTACTGAAAATAGAAATATATCAAACAGAAGATGTTTTAGCCTCTGTAGATTTGATACTTGCTTTCTATACTACATTTATGAGTGTGCTGAAAAAATAACTTTTATCCTGTTAAAACACACTCTCTGCAACTCTAAATTAGAAAGACAGACGGATTAATGAGGTGAAATATTAACTTTGGGATGTAAGAATTGTTACCCATGGAAATGTTTGTTCATTTAAAACCAATATTTTCATTCTGTCAGCAGCAAAGAAACTCTTTGTCCTTTCTGTAACACTGAGGATGGGAGATTTTGTTCAAATTAAGCCCCGCAAGTTTTTAAGAGATGCTGTCAAGTGGGTACAAAGGCCACTTTGATGCCACCTTCTGAGTTTTCTGATGGGGAAATGCATGCTGGAGCAAGGAGGGTAAACCAGCTACCATCAAGTGTTTTAATCAGTTGCTTCCACCAGCACTCCACATCCCACCACAGCAGGTCACGGAGATGGGATGGGGGAGGATGAGAAGGGGACCCCTGATGCATCTTATCTTCTCCTCTGAAGTGAGAGAAAGGGACTGATCCTTCCCAGGCAAGGGTCACAGCTGTGCCTAAGGCAGCTGCGGGAAAATGGCAACTGTAGTTTGTGGGAAAACTGTCACCTGAGACGTGTGGGAAGGGAGGCTGGACTGGCCTGCCGGACCTTGACCCCGTCAGGAGGAGCTGCCACCAAGTCCCTTTTGTAGTGGGAACAGCTCTCCCCAAGCCAGCAGTGGCGCAAAGATCCAGGACCAGGATATCAGCTCCTCCTGGGGTCAAGCTTTTCATTCCTGTCTGTGGCACCTGTCACAGTTTAGCCCTGACTTCGGCAGCTAAAACTGTGCAGTTGGGCTTCCAAATTCCCTTCCCTCCATCTCCAGGGAAAGGGAAAAGGAAAATGAAAATGAGAGGCAAAAGACTTGCACATTGGAAATCAAAACTGCAGCTTTAATGAAATACTAATACCAATACCACTAATGATGATTATTAAAATAATTAGACTGTAATGAAATATGTACAAATATCTGAGATCACGCCCTCACCTCTTGATGACTCTACATCACCACAGATGCCGCAGAGCAGACACGAGGTAATGGGTCCACAGCCAGGAGGGAACTGGACTCAGGAACTGGATTCAGGAACATATGGATCACCTGTCCTGTCCCTCTTTGCAGGTGGGGCCTTTTTCACCAGCCTGAGGATGGCCATGGTTAGTAGAGAAATAAGTATAATCATTGGTCTTCCTGCATATTGATGCCTGTGTATCACTTCTAGAGAGGAATCTGTTTGAAAAACATGCGTTTAGGTTTCAGAAAATGAAGTTACTTCGACAAGACCGAGTTATAGTAAGAAAACTGACTCTAATTTAACTTAAACCACAACAGCACCCCATGGTGACTGGAGGATTTTTCCCAGGTTTCACCATCAAGTCCAACATGCACTTCTGAAATAATGATAACTTTCCCAGTAGTGTGGTCCACAAGAGTTTCCATCAGTGTGTTTGCACAAACACTGATTTGCATTAAACTTTTGATTCCAGCAGTTCCTTTAAGCTTGCATTTAAACCAGACACCCCAGTCCCTGGAACCAGGCAAAACTCATCTCCAAAACAGCCCAAACTATTATGTTAACACTATGCAGAATGATACACCCACAATCATAGAATCATATCATAG
>VWPV01005160.1:0-44260 GCA_013389885.1 Geococcyx californianus
GTGCTTAGAGATGTGGTTTAGTATGGACAGGTACGCTTTGACTGAATGATCTCAAAGGTCTTTTCCAACCAAGTGACTCTATGATTCTAAACTGCGATGATCTCCCCCCTCACGTTCCTCTTCAGGCTGAACAGACTCAGTAACTTTAGGCGCTCCTCCCCTCTAGACTCTTCAGCACCTTGGTGGCCCTTTGCAGCCCCGGGTGGACGGGCAGGTCCTGCCCCTTCCCCTCCCACTGCCCGCGAGGAGCCGCGCGGCGCTGGCCCAGCTGCAGCCCCGGCCCAGCTGCGGCCCCGCGGCACCATTTAAATCGCGGCTCGGCTGTGAGGTGGGTGTGCGGGTTTCGCCTCGGCGGGTGAGCGGGACTGCGGGAAGGCGGGAGGAGGGCAGCTCTCAGGAAGTTCGGCGCAGCTTTCCGCCGCGGGGCGGGTGTCGCGGCTGGGCGCTACTGCTGGGGCTGCCCCGGGTTCCCTGGGGCGGCTGCAGGGCCTGTCCCGCCGCCGCGGGAGCCGTCCCCGGGACGGTGAGGCTGTCCCCCGGGCGGGTCTGGGAGCGGAGGAGCGGGGGCCCAGGTGCGGGGCTGTCGCCAGGGGAGCCCCAGGACCGGGGGGTGCTGCGGGGTCCCCCTGCGCTCCGAGACCCAGGAGGTGCTCCTGGGTGTTTCATAGCTCGAAGCAAGGGAAAATCTTTCATCAGCAGCCTTCCCAGAGGGATAGCGGGGGCTACAGTGCCTTTCAAAGCTCACAGGGGAAAATCGTTCAACAGGAAGTAAGGATGCTAGTTTAAAGTTATTGTCATTGTGGAATATTGGGTCTAATAAAAAAAAATCTTTATTGCACTGGCTCTCACGAGCCATATAGATTTTGCTTCGTCCACTGTGCTGCTAAGGTGTGAGTCTGCTTTAGAATGCTGGTATTCCCTGTTTCTTGTACTGATCAGTCTTTAAATTGATATGCTTCTCTTAAGACCAGCAGAGCAAGATCAGGCAAAATGACTACTGTGAGGTACGAACAAGGGGCAGAGCTGACAGAAGCATCCAGGTGAGTGAAATGAACTGCACTGGTGCATGGGTGTGGGATTGAAGTATGCTGTCTGTACTCCCTTGTCTACAGTTTTAATGCTTTAAATGTGACATAAAGAATAATGATGGAATGCTTGAAGTTTATGTAGCATATAGTCTTGGTATTCCCCTCCTCCCTTAAAATACTGTTGTCTGAGGGGAGTGATATCTTTGAGAGAAATGTGCTGTTGTGATTGACTTCTTCTTAAAAGTAGTTAAGAACTAACAGAAGCACAGAGCACCCAGCCCTGGTATAATAGGCTCTTGGTGGTAAAGCCTGCTCTCTTCTAGCCTTAAGAAACACTGTCCAAATCTCTTGTAGGACAAGCTGCTCTTGGTCTGCTCTCCTTAAAAGCCTCAAGTCTGAAGTTCTTCTTAGGTGTAAGCAGTCAGGAATATGCTTCATATAGAGAATGTGTGGGAAAGAAATAGGTTCTTCTACTATATCCTCGTTTTCTTCCACCCAGTAGTTAAAGACTAGACATAGTAGCTTGTGGCAGAGACTTCATTCCAGCTCGCACAGCAAGTAGATAAAGAATGCTCAGCAAAACTAACTCCCTCTGAGGAAAGCATTATCTAGAACTTAATTTTTGTGTGAGAACACAGTGGAAACAGTATACTCAGACTTGGCTTCTGTTTTCTTTTTGTGTTAAAGATTGGCTTCCTAACACAAAACACCACTGTGGCTCATTCTTGTTTTGGCTTATTTTAATCAGAGTAGAGGATAAGAAAGTGGCATTTGGTGCCCTTCATGTGTCTACAAGTATAAGCAAGTAACCTGCAGCAAAAATGCTGTGGTAGCAGTAACCTGCTTTAATGAGTGAAGGATTTGAGCTGTACATGAAGTGGAAACTGCCAAGTAAATATCCCGTAGGAACAACTAGGAAGCTAAGCTAAATGGCCATACATCACCAGAGCTTTGCTTCAATTCTAGGAACAAAGTGCAAGGCTGTGAAGCATCTGTACTGGTCGATGACACTGTAGGAAATGCATCATTAAACTTTGCTTAAAAGGGAGTTAACCCTCACTGCAGAAGCAGTGCTGGTGCATGGGTCTGGAGGATGGAGAATGGACTTGGATCCTCTGAGTTGTTGCACTAATGCTTTAAACATTCTAAATTGCCTCAGAACAGCATGGAAACATCAATATTGAACGTATGTATGTAGTTGCTCCTGCCCAAGAAGATGGCAGAGGCAGACCAACTCACAGCAAGCACTGTGGCTGTGCAATTATGCAGCACAGTATTTCTGTGGAGAAGGTTGAATTAGAAACTCCTGAATCTGGATGTTGCTCTTTATTTTCTCTGAAGTTATTATGTGGCCTTCAGGTGGCTGAACAAAAACTTGGTCTAAAGAGACCCTTTTAAGGAAGTTATGGCAAGCAGCCACTACCCACCGAAAATGCTGTTCTAGCACTAGCTCAGCTTTTGCTGCTCTGGTCTTCCAGTTTCCGGTCTGGTATCCTGCTCTGCACAAAAACATCTCTGTGATATGGCTTTTGCTGGTGAAAATGTTAATGCTTTGTAGTTTACTGTAATAACGTTGATGTCCTTTGGACTCTCTTAAGCAATTTTGCATATGTATTTTTCTAGCACTACCAGAGCCTGGGCTGGACTATTAAATCTCCAGTGGGCTTGGATATCCTACTTTGAAGTCCGTTATCCTATTGGTGAACACATCTGCTACCTTTCTCCCCCAAAACAGAAACTTTTGGGAACTAGATTGCTAACAGAACTAGGTCAGTACAAGCCACAGGGTTCTGTTGTGCCAATGTGTGGGAAGTATTTCTTCCCCTCGTACTATGCTTGTTCTGTGGTGCAGGCTGCTGCTGTTGCTTGCTGCTCAGTTGACAGTTAATGTTCTCTTCTCTGGAACAACAAAAAGTTGCAATGTATTAAGTTGACATCTGTATCAGGATGTGACTTGTCTTATTCCTTTGCCAGCTCTCCAACAGCAGAAGAGCCCACAATAAAGATTGATGATGGTCGTGATGAAAATAATGAAACAGACAGCTGTTCCAAGTAAGCTAATGATATACTAAATGCCTTGCTTACCCCTAGAAGTGGAAACTGTTGAGCCAAAATAAGAAGACAGATAGCTTGCTGAAGTAGTGACAAGCCCAGTAAATCATTTGATATTGACATGTGTTTTAGTATATAAAGACAAGTAAGTTCAGGAAGCTGCTTTAATGTCTCTAGAAGTGAAAGCTCAACCTGAGAACTAGCTATAAGTCCATCATATTATGGAGAATGGGTAGTGCCAACTGCATTGGTTAAGGCCATTTCTTTGGGAAAACTTGGGAGAACACAGAAGAGCAGATCCAGTGAGAAAATGAGGTGAATGAGTGTCAGGGGATAATGAAAAACATTATACTCTCATCAAGACTAAACTGTCTGAACTTGCTAGTGACTGTCTGTTCTTGAAGTAGTTCTTTTCTAGCAGTGTGTAGCTGTCACCAGATTGCTAACTCTTCTAGCATACTTAGTCAAGTCAGTGACAAGTGAGTAGACTTGTTTCTCTGTTTCTGCAGCTCAAGGACAGTAAGATTAAGCCTGTTATCTCAATTGTGTGACATGTCTTTCTGGAATTCAGAAGCTGGCTTTTACAAATGCATTTTGCTAAGGGTTTAAGCTAAATATATGAGCAAATGTGCCATGTTCTCTTCAACTGATTTAAGAAGTTGGCAGGCTAAACTGGAATGGTGTATATGTATTTTGGTCTTTAGTGCACCTAATAAAGGTACTTGTCCTTAGACTGGAAACTGAAGTCTTGGTGTACCTACTACACTTGTAGTAGGATTGACTGCACAAAGACATAGACCAACAAATTGTTAATGTGGTTATTGAAGTGCTTCCTCAGACATTAGATATTAGACATACGTGCAAGGGTGACTTCCTATATGCTAGCTTGCCTTCAGAACAAGACCTGTTATTACATCCTTGACTTCCATGAGAAAAGTGAGTACTAAATTCTAAGTGTCTCCTTCCTGCGTAATGATGCAGGTGTTTGGTTAGATCTTGTTCCTTAAAGTGTTAAACTAATAATGAGAGGTGTGGGTTGATTCAGTGAGCCTAGCAAGATGCTTCCTCATCACTTCGAAGATAATCTGGTCTTGTCTTAAACCAAGTTATTTAGGTGTTAAGGGTATGCACTAAGTGAAATGCCATGCTTAAGTTGCCCTAGAGGAAACAAGTAGCTCAGACAGGATCACTGGGACGTCATATGCGTTATTGAGTTGATACTGCTGTTACAGGAAGTGTTTATCTCTAATGGTGGGGGGGAAAGTGAAGTGTAGGAACTGTATGTAACAGGAAAGATAGGGTAGATATGTGAACAATACAAAAGGAATCTACCAGTGCTTTTTGTCATCATGTCAGAACCTTTGGTAAATCCTACTGTTAATGAACTCCCAATCAACCCTGAACTCGTGTGGGATTATCTGCTCCAGTTGGATCCCTATGAGTTAATGAGGCCTGATGAGATTCATCCAAGGGTACTTAAAGAGCTGGTTGATGTCATAGTGAGACCTCTCTCAATGAATTTTCAATGCTGTTGAGAATCTGGAGAAGTACCTGTTGACAGGAAGCCAGTAAATGTTGTTCCAATCTTGAAGGGTGGCAGGGTTGACCCCAGTAACTACTGGCCTGTCAGTCTCACTGCAGTGCCTGGTAAGATTATGGAGAAGATTATTCTGGGAGCTACTGAAAAACACCTGAAAGGCAACACAGTCAGTGATCCCAGCCACCACAGGTTTATAAAGGAGAAGTTCTGTCTGACAGACTTAATTTCCTTATATGACAGGGTCACTCACCTAGTCAACCAAGGAAAAACAGTTGATGTAACCTTTCTGGACTTTATCAAGGCCTTTGATACTGTCTCTCACAGTATTCTCATAAACAAAACGTCCAGCATGCAGCTGGATAAATGCATAATGCAGTAGGTGAACAATTGGCTGATGGGTCGGGCTCAAAGGGCCATAATGAAGGGGGTTACATCAGGCTGGCAACTAGCAGGCTTCTTCTTGGATCCATATTGGGGCCAGTGCTCTTTAATATCTTCATAAATGATCTGGATGCTTATGTAGGTTTACTAATGAAGTTTGATGACACGAAACTGACAGGAGCTGTTGACACTCCTTGAGGGCAAAGAAGCCCTGCAGAGGGATCTAGACAGATTGGGGAACTGGGCAATTGCCAACTGTATGAAGCTTAATGAAGGCAAGTGCTAGGTTTTGTATGTGGGACATGGGAGCCTTGGGTAGACAGACTGGGGAGTGAGAGGTTGGAGATCAGCCTTGTGGAGAGGGATCTGGGAGTACTGGTCAATGGCAAGTTGAACATGACCCAACAGTGTGCACTGGCAGCCAAGAGGGCCAACCATATCCTGGAGTGCGTCAAGCACAGCACTGCCAGCCAGTTGAGGGAGGTGGTTGTCTCGCTTTACTCTGCACTGGTGCAGCCCCACCTCACATGCTGTTGTGAGGAGGAGCAGGCACTGAGCTCTTCTCTGGTTACCAAGGGTGGGACCTGAGGGAATGGCAGGAAGATGTGTTAGGGGAGGTTTTGGTTAGATATTAGGAATAAGATTTTTTCACTCAGTGGTGGAGCACTGGAACAGCTCCCCAGGGAAGCAGTTACACTGCCAAGCCTGCATTTGGACAATGCCCTCAGACACATTGTGTTAATGTTGGGATTGTCCTATGCAGGGACAAGAGTTGGACTTGATGATCCTTGTGGGTCCCTTGCAACTCAGGTCACTTTGTGATTCTGTGGTATACTTGGAGAAGTTGGTTTCCTCTAAGTGTCAGAGAAAAGAGTGGGTCCTTATAGTAGTTAAGTAGTCCCAAGATTACTTAAGAGGCTGGCAATTTGTTTTGCCAACTGTCAGAACTTGGGGTTTGCAGTTAGTTACTTAGTTCTTGGTGTAGGCTAGAGACTTTCAGCTAGTGAGACAGTTATACAAAGACTTAGCTTTAAACCAGAAGGCTTAAAGCTTACCAAAGAGGCAACAAATATTCTTGCATCACTGAAAGCAGGAGCTGGAACCTTGCTAGGGCTGGAGATAAATCTCACAATTGGAAGAACTGAGCTTCAGTAACTGGTTTTCTTAAAGGGCACTTATATCTTGAATCTGAAAGCCAAACCAGTGAAGGTGGATGAGGGATTTGCCTTGCTGTATTCTGGAGCTGTCAAACTCATGGCCTGTGGGCTGAAACCAGCCCAGCACCTTGTTTCTATCAAGCAGCAGTGCTGAGCTCCATGCCCCTATGCTCCTGCCAGTGTGCTAGTCATTTGTGCAGTGTGTGACACGTGTTAACACTGCAGCAGCAGGAAAACAGCGGAAGCCATGAGTTTGACACCCCGGCTCTATTCCAAGAGCACAGAGGCAGTAGTGGAGCTATTAACGAGTGCAGCTTTTTCTGGACATGGAAAAGAAATCCTTTGACACAATAAGCTAACATCTTGAACAAGATACCTTAAGATATGTTTATCCCTTAATCTTCCTCTTGGTCGTTAACTGTTATATAAACTCACTTATTAAAGCTTATAATTGGGCATTAAGCCAGACTTTGTGATGCTGAATTGTGTTATGCAGAAGTACATACTGCTGTACTTTTAGTCTGTAGCAGATTAATAATTGTTCTAACAAGTGGCCAAAGCATTGCTTTCAAGTACTGTTTTAAGCTATATACTTAATGAATGCAACTGAATAATATTGTCTTAAAGAAACCGCTACTATACATAATTATAAATCCAAAAGAATGTAGACACAAGAATTTAGCAGTGCTGTTGTACCTTCTATCAGGAGCAAAATGTCACTTGTCTTGATGCCAATTCTCTTCTCTTGCAGTGAAATTAGGAGAAGAATCTCCCCATTTGTGATGTCCTTTGGATTCAGGTAAAAGACGGTTCTTGTAATGAAGTGGGCAGTGTGGCTCAAGTCCTTGTTTATTGTGGGAGAGCTTGGAGAGTTCATTGAAAAAAAAGTGACTCCAGCCTGCTCTGATTGGAAAATGCTGAATCCCCTGTCACCTTCTGAAAAGTTGACTCAAGAAAAGTACTTTGATTGGGGAAGAAATCTGAAATAGATATAGACTTGAAATTCAGAACTATAAATGCTTTGACTTGGATAAAAGTTCTTTAATAGCTTACTCCAGCCTGTGGCAGCCTTTGAGCAACCAGTTGGTCAGTTATATGCAATCTAGGTGCTGGAACAAGAAAAACAGATGAAGACAGTTATTTTTAAGGGACTACAGTAAGTCACGAGTGGGTGGGAAGGTGAGTAATCTGTAAGACTGCACTGACAGTTCTAGCACTTTTTGGTGCCTTTTTGTACCACTTTTAGGCAGCTGTGGAATTGTAGATTGATAACTACAGCTAAGTTGACATGAATGTACAGTTCTGTATGGAAGATGTAATCTGCAGATCACTTCAGAAATGCAATTTGAATCCTTCAGCTGCTGATACAAGCAGGCCTCAATCTGTATATAAGAGAACATGCTCTCAATGGAACAGATTAAAACGAAAATCTGGACTTGTGCTCTTCAGTCAAATGTCAGCAATTCATTCCTGCCTCTCGTGTTGACTTGTATTTTTTCTTTTTGCAGAGTATTTGGAGTTGCACTTATCGTTGTGGACATTATCGTTGTTATTTTGGATCTGGCTATCAGTGACAGGAAGAAAGGTGTTAGAGAGATTCTTGAAGGTGTTTCCCTGGCAATAGCGCTCTTCTTTCTCATAGATGTTCTCCTTAGGGTGTTTGTTGAAGGGTAAGACATGGACAAAAACTAAGTGTGACAAGTCGTCAAGCTAGTAAGAAAGCAATACTTCAGCCTTGGACTTGTACTGTTGGAAAGTGATTATTTGGAAACTGCATCAGCTTTGCTGTGACTTATATATGTGTACCATGGCTAAGATTTTCTTAGTGAGTCTTAAGTGCTTAAATGCTTAACTGCTTCAGGAGAGCTTGTCTCTAGCAGTACCTATGTAGAGGTGATTCTCTTTAAGATGTATTTCAATCCTTGCCATCTACATGAGCATCCAACTCCTTTGTTTCAGCTTCAGAAACTATTTCCAGTCCAAACTGAATATTTTGGATGCGTTCATAGTGGTGGGCACTCTGTTAATCAACATGACATACTGCTTAACAGATGTTGCAGCAGCAGATCAGATACCAAGGTAAGAATGGTATGGCAGCTGTTAAATGTGAGCTCTTGTCTCTTGGCAGTCTTCTAACAATTTTCCTGGACACCTCTGAGCTAGATGTGTGTGTACTAGATCACAGATTCAGCTGTGATGGTATTTCATGGTACAGACTAACAAAGGCTGAGATGCCTAACTTCAGTCTATGGTTATACTGGAGACTGTCCTTACCTTGAAGGCAGAGATGTAGACATATCAGTTGGGGGTAATGGAAAGTGAATGGTGAGGTCATCAAAAGTTCTTGGGGGAGTACCGTAATGCTATTTACAGCTACCTGAAAAGTGGTTGTAATGAGGCAGGTCTCTTCTTCCAAGTAACAGGTGATCAGATTAGAGGAAACGGCCTCAAGTTGTGCCAGGGGAGGCTTAAACTACATATTGGGAAATACTGCTTCACTGAAAAGGTTCTCAAGCTCTGAAACAGGCTGCCTAGGGAAGTGGTTGAGTCACCATCCTTGGAGGTATTTAAAAGGCATGTGAATGTGGGGCTTAGGGACATGGTTTAGTGGTGGACTTGGCAGTGTTAGGTTTACAGTTGGACTTGATGATATTAAAGGGTTTTTTCCAACCTAAATAATTCTGCAATTCTGTAACCCAAGTGGACACCTTGGGGGAAGTTGTGCAACAGCCCTGTTAGAGAGGAATGTCTGAAGAAAGTTGGAAAGAGGAATTGGATTATTATGGCAAATGGAACAGACAGTTGAGGTAGGACCTTTATTTCATGGATCTTTAAACAGAAAATACTTGCCATGCTATTTTATTTCTGGTACCTTGCTTTCCCAAAAGCCCCATAGTAACATGTTTTGGATTTTTCAGACATCCCCTGAGGAGGGGAAACATGCTGCTTATGTGTGTAAATTAATTTGAGTCATATTTACATCTGTAAATAGCTTGATCAGATGATAACCTATGAGAGAATCCATTCCTGATGGAGGTGGAACTACAATTCTAAGATAAATGCATTTGCACTAGGTTTTAATTAGTGAAACTTCTTAGCATCAGCCAGAGAAAGAAGCTGAGCTGTTTCTTTTAAAAAACAAAAGAAAAATCCTAAAAAAATCACCACCACAATTCAACTGGTCACTAGGAACAAGAAGGGAAACATCCTTCTAAAAGAAAATAACTCAAAGTCCAGTTATTTAAGAATCCAGAGTTGGACAAATATCTGCAAGTATTAGTCATATCTTCAAATGACAGCTGAACTCAGATTTCAAAGGTAGAACTGTCAAAGGAATAGCTTTTTCAGCCTGAGAATCATAAAAGGCCTTCTAGGCCTTTTTAAATATTAATCTGAGTTTAATGATTACTTTCTATCTCTCTGGCCACATTTCTCTAAAGCAGCTGTCTTCTTGTAATGGCATCCAGTCAGAGGTAGGAGAAACAGCATTGTGACAGGGTAATCTGCACTGCTATCTTTACTAGGCTGTATTAGTAGCAGGCCTGATCCTGCAGTGACCCATCCTGTTGCAGATTGATGTGCACAAGTTCCTTGTATTCTGACTTGCTGAAGTTGGTGGGGATTAAGAATAGACTTTTGGCTTACATGAAGTTCATGCTGATGCTGTCAGGTGATGCCCAACTGGGGTGTACATCTCACCCATGCAATTCCTGAGGCCCTGTGTAAGGTTTCTCTTGTTAAGGGCTTTAGTGCTGTTCTCACCAGAATGGTACTGCATGGCACTAAATGATAGCTCAGACCTGAACAAATCTTAAGATGAGATGGTCTTCCCACCTAGCACTCCACTAGAGTACACAGTCTAGCTAATTCCCAGTAGGCTGCCTGGGATTTATCACTTTGCTTTCCTCATAGCCCTTCCTGAAGAAGCAAACAGCAGTCTTACAACACTGGATACATCTCAGAATAGTCAGTCTAAGCAGCTTTTATGTGAATGAGAGCATATAGCTGACAAGTGAGACTCTGGTGACAGTCCGTAGAGGTAACGTGTCCTGATGAAGGGATGTGATCTCTACTTCTGATCTGGTCTAGCTGAGTGTGTATTGGAGTG
Organism: Geococcyx californianus; assembly: GCA_013389885.1. Classification (NCBI taxonomy): domain Eukaryota; kingdom Metazoa; phylum Chordata; class Aves; order Cuculiformes; family Neomorphidae; genus Geococcyx; species Geococcyx californianus. The sequence goes on from VWPV01005160.1 coordinate 10,267, forward strand.
AGTTACCTGTTTCCCAAGTCTGAACTATAAAAGGACATTGAGGAGTGAGAACTGAGTATCAGTCTGGAAGCTAATGCTTAACTGGCTGACTTGCTAAAGGGTGGAATGCAAACTACTTTTATCTTGAAGAGCTGCTTCTCACAATTGTGATTCAGGCTGAGGAGAGCTGTTATTGAGTCTTCACATCAGTGTAGGTTCATCTTCTTGGCTCTTTGGCTGCTAGCTCAAAGGTAACTCTTTAAAACAGCAGGCTGATCCTGGACTAGGAAAGAGCTGAGGGGGGGTGGTGGGGGGAACATGGAACTTGCCTCCAGGTGTCCAGAACAACCTTGACTTGCTGACTTTAAGCTCCACATCAGTAGAAAGCAGACTGTCTTCAACTGAATGTTTGTCTCCTTTGCTGTAGGTATTCACCAGGATTCTCATCTAAGTGTATCAGGATGTGAAATACATGCATGTGCTCCTTAAAAGTGTATGCTTGCATATCTTCTTTAAGGAATGAATGTTAGTTTGCCCTATTCCCTGAGGGGATGTGCAAGCAGCTGTCCCTGTTCAATTGTTTTCATAGAACCACTCACATAAGCATCTTGCCTGCTTCAAAGTTCAGCAGAAGTTCAAAGTTCTTCAAACCAAATCATCTGCTCCAGTTGCTGAATGATTAAACACAGGGTTTATACTGATATGGTCTCAGGTTTCTTAGGCAGGCTGTATACATCATGCCTTGATTAGCTTTTCTTTTCAGCTATTTTCTCGGGTGACTACTTACACTTAAATGTATACTTGAGAACAAGCTTCAATAACCAAGAATTTGGGGATAACATAGGTAGTATTGAGGGAATCTGTTGCTTGCTAGGCACAGGTACCTGTCAGAGTTTGGTTGAGCAAGTAAGGGTTTTCTTAGTTCAGGATATGAAACAATGCTTTAAATGGTCTCTGAAATAGCTTCTAAATAGCTTTAAGCTTTGCATCTATGTTTAATTATATTTATTTTTCTTTCATGGTGAATCTGGCTCCCATCTAGAATGGTTACATTCCTCCGAGTTCTGAGAATTGTCATCTTAATAAGAATATTTCGCCTGGCTTCACAAAAGAAGCAACTGGAAGTGGTGACCAGGAGAATGGTAAGTTTGGCTCTTAATATATTTAAACTACTATTACTGTTTCCAACTCTGTCTCCAGGCAGCCATCAGTAGCAAGCAGCAAGACTGCCCACAGCCTATCATGACCAAATTATAAAATGGTCAGGGTTGGAAGGGTCCTCTGGAGATCATCCAGTCCAGCTCCCTGCTAAAGTAGGCTCATGTACAGCAGGTTATACAGCAATGTGTCTGAGTGGGTTTTGAATATCTCCAGAGAAGATTCTACAACCTATCTGGACAACCTGTTCCAGTGCTCTATCACCCTCACAGTAAAGATGTGTTTTCCTCATGTTCAGGTGGAACTTCCTGCGTTCCAGTTTGTACCTGTTGCCCCTTGTTCCTGTCAGTGGATACCACTGAAAAGAATTTGGCCTCATCTTGTCATGCACCCTTTAGATAATTATAAGCATTGATACAGTCCCCTCTCAATCTTCTCCAGGATAAACAGACTCAGGCCTGTCAGCCTTTCCTTATAAGAGAGATGCTCCAGTCATTTAATAATCTTTGTGGCTAGTCCCTCTGCTGGGCTCTCTCCAGTAGTTCTGTGTCTTTCTTGAACTGAGGAGCCCAGAACTGGACACAATACTTCAACGGGGCTTCACTAGGGCAGAGAGGAGGGGGAGGATAATCTTCCTCAGTCTGCTTCTTGATGTAGCCCAGGGCACCATTGGCCCTTTTTGGCCATGAGGGCACATTGCTGGCTCATGGTTAACTTGTCTGCATGGTCTGCAACTGATAATATTGCCTAAGCAGCATGTCTTTTCAGTGTCCCTGGGAAGGTGCTAGAGCTTTGCCTCTACCTTCAGTATAGCTAATAATGCTTAACTTTGCTCAAATAAACAGCAACTTGACCTGGAAAGCCAGGATATCAAAATGATTGCTCCACAACTGTGTCTCTCAATTGGTAATTTCTAGTTGGAGTGGTACTCTTTTCTGTGTGACTGGTTTCTGTCACACGGTGGGGGAGAGAACAGGAATTTTCATGTTTTTGCTCCTTATTCCAGGTGAAAACAAATTGTAAATGCCTCTCTTCATCAGAGGCTCTGAAGTGGTACTTGAAGCTTCAAGTATGTCCTTTTGCTCAGGAAGGAGTTTTGGTTATGCTGCCCTTAACTTTTTCTTCCTTCCCTCAGCCACCAATCATGCAAATAGCGATGATGCATACATGCTGCAGTCTGCAAAGAATCTACAGTGTTCTTCCCACTACAATAGATTTTGATACTGTGGGGTAGAAATTCTGTATTGAGCTTCCACCTAAAAGCTAACACAATAAATCTTATTCTTGGCTAATGCTGTGAACTTTGCTATAGCGCTGTGATGCTTTGCTACTCATGACTTAACTTCACAGTCAGATGATTTTTCCTGGTAGCAGGCAATAGTTGTTGATCTCTGGCATTCCTTTAAAAGACTAACTCTACTCTTCTTTTGGCAGGTCTCTGAAAACAAAAGGCGTTATATGAAAGATGGCTTTGATCTGGATCTCACTTATGTTACTGGTTTGTAGAAGCAAATGACACTTTGCAGCATGTCATATCCTGCTAACTGTAGTTACCCAGTTAGTAAGTGCTTGACACAAAATACAGGCAGTGTTTTAGACTAATGAAATTTAGGTATGAAGTCAAACCAGGCCTACTCCTTTTCTGTGGGATTATGAAATGTGGATTCTTGACTCTGACACTGTTCTTGGAGATTAGCTTTCTGGGAGAGAGGTTGTACATGCTGTGTCTAGTGACAGGAATTCTCCTGGGGCCTAAGGGAACCAGAGCTGAGAAACTATTGACTAACTCATAGTATTTTTGCATGTGATTCTATGGAGGCTGACACTTCAGGAAGCATTATTTTCCTGCTCTAGTAGTACTAAATGCAGAAGAAAACCTCTCAGTAGTTGTTAGATCGTTCTTATAATTACAGTAGAAGTAAGATGTTTCATAATGATGTTGCTCTCAATCATATAGTTCCTACATGTGGGAAGGGTTCCCCATGTTGGTTCTCATTGCTGTCTTTCCTACAGATCGCATTATTGCAATGTCATTTCCATCTTCTGGGAAGCAGTCTTTCTACAGAAACCCCATAAAGGTAAAAATCTACCAACCTCAGTATTTCTGATTGCGATTTCACTTCCCAGTTTCCACTAATGTGCATGCGGACTAGATAGTCAGGTCAGTCCTACTGCTTCTTGGCTGGTTGGAATGACTAATTGATGATCTCTGCTGGTGCTGCTTTTGTTGTAGTCGCTTAGCTGAGCCTGGTGGGGTGTATCTTGCAGTGTGCACACACTGGTGCTTTGAATGCTGCTGTTCCTTGGGAATGCTTCAGAGAACAGAATCAGTTCTGTCCCAGGCTAGTAATATTTTGAGTGATAATTGTATACTCATCTAAATAAAGGTATGTTTAAAAGGTCTGCATTAATACCCTTTAGAGCTATGCTGCCTGATTTTGTGGAAACATAAATATGTAGGGCAGGGAAGATCATTGCAATAGTACTTTTATTCCAGGCAAGAATATGAGCTATTGAGCTGGAAATATCTGCTGCCCAAGGGCTGTTTATGAATGCAGTTGCTGACCCCACTTGGAGTGGGAGATAAGGTGACAGTGGAAATAAGGACTAGAGCACTAACTACTCTGAACTTGTTTCTTGTTATTGCTTAGGAAGTTGCGAGATTTTTGGACACAAAACATGCAGACCGCTATAAAGTCTACAATCTCTGCAGTAAGTATGTCTGCCTGCTGATTATATTGAAATACTGCTAAACAGAAACATCTTTTCAAGGTATGATGCTGGCAATACCATACCTCCAAGAATTTTGTCTGTCCAAAGTACACAGCAGTCTCTTACTACCTTCTGTCTTGAACGTGGCTGTAGACTTTGAGCATCTAATACATTGTACCAAAGTTTGCAAAGGAGATACTGGATGTCTTGCAGTTTAGAGTTCCTTACTTATGCTGAACAATTGGTTCAGTGTTGTAAAACTTACTCAAGTGTAAAACTAAACCTGGCCTAAAACTTGGAGTGATGTTGGAAGATGTTTCTTATGAACGCTTGGAAATACGAAGTTGAGTTGCCTAAAACAATGGAAAATACCTCAGGAGTAACTATCCTGTGATTTCTTCTTTCTTAGTAGGGCATCAGCACTCGAAGCAGACACAATATGATGTAGAAGCATTGATGCCAAAGTCCTGAAACAATAAAATTGTTCTTTACCCAGCAGAGGGATAGATGAGGGGTCACATAATATGTGGTTTTAGTAACTCCTTACTGCTTTGAGGGTGGTTGTTGCTGTGGTTGACCCTGACAGTATGTCAGAACATTTAACTTTCAGATCCCTAAATAACCCCTATGGAAAAGAATGGCCGTCTGGACCTGGAGATGAATTTTCATTTAAAAGTGAGATATGTGAGACTAAAGCTATAAGCAAGCATGGTTTTAGCCAGATTACCTCATAGTTTTTCCACTTTGATCTGTCTAGTTTTACTACTGTACTCTCTCAACAGTGGCATGCTCAGGCCAGTGGTTGTGTGTCACAAGCTGCTTCTTTTGTTGGCAGTCCATTCTGTTTCCTGGCATAATTTCAGATCTTTCCTTGTAGGTGAAAAAGGCTATGACCCCAAGTACTTTCACTACAGAGTGGAAAGGATCTTTATTGATGACCACAATGTCCCAGCGCTACAGTGAGTCTTGTCAAGAAATATGTACATCATGACAATTCTATGTGGACATTTGCATTGATCTACGAATTTTCCTCTTACTTAGGGACATGCTGAAATTCACTGCCAGTGTCCGTGAGTGGATGAGTCAGGATGAAAACAACATCATAGCAATTCACTGTAAAGGAGGCAAAGGTAGAATTTCTCATGTCTAATCTGTGCGTGCTATGAATTACATAATATTCTTATCATAGATTCTTTGAGGTAAGTATGGCCTTAAGCCATAGCATGAAATGAGTTTGGAGTGTAACTGGAGAAATTCTGCAGACACTGACTAGCACCAGTATAGTGCTGAGTGTTTACGCATCCCTGTACTTAAATTAAGAACCAATTTGGGCTACCTAAGCTGTCATATGATCTCTTAAAATGATCTTCAGTAACTTCCTGTTGTCCTGACTGCTGGGACAGCAGTTCCCCAAGAGAGTATGGGCATAGGGAGTTACTGAAACTGCTGCTGTTAAGTGTTTGGCTGCCTGGGAGCCAAAGCAGCAGCTTGTCACCCACACTGAATATCCTGCATTGTAGTATATCATGAGCTTTTTAATTTCTTGGGAGGGTGTGGAATGTTGTAGGTACTATTGGGTACTTGAGAAAGGGCATTAGGGTTGTTTAGCTTAGAGAAGAGGAGGCTGAGGGGAGACCTCACAACTGTGTTCAGCTACCTGAAAGGAGGTTGTGATGGAGTAGATACTGGTCTCTTCTTGCAAGTGACAAGCAATAGGACGAGAGGAAATGGCTGCAAGTTGCGCCAGGGTAGGTTTAGACTGGACATTAGGAAGAATTTCTTCAGTGAAAGGGTGGTCAAGGATTGGAACAGGCTGCCCAGGGAGGTGGTGGAGTCACTATCTCTGGAGGTGTTTAAAAAACAGGTGGATCAGTTTCTTAGGGACATGGTTTGGTAAGGAGACAGGTACGGTTGGACTCAATGATTTTGGAGGTCTCTTCCAACCTTATGATTCGATGTGATCGGGTACAATGTAGTCTTAAAGGGACAGGCTAGTCAAAGCTATGGTGTGGGAGCTAACCTGCAGGTGCTGTCTGCAAATGGTAGCAGTGTGAGAGCTGTTGAAGTACATAAATAGCCATACAATTAAGCCAGATTTCCCTGCAAGCTTATACCATGTCTTCAGCCACCTGCTGTTACTATTGCATATACTTGGAAGAGCCTTCTTTATGTTAAGTAACCACCTGGTTTAAACCATGACTTGCAACCATAGCTTAAAAGGTTTTGCAAAACTGAACACTGAAACTATCTACAGGCCAAAACCAGTCTGAAGAACAAGTGTAGGGAGGGGTGGATGATTTGACATCTGAGACTTTGAATTCAAAAATAAGACTATATTGGAGTCTTTGTGCTGGCAGTCTTGATACCTCCTTATTAGTAGCACCAGTCTATATTCTAATCTAGTCATGTGTACTAGAGACTATCCTCTGCTACCCACAGTATGCAGATACCGGTCAGCTTCCTGAGTATCTCTAGGAATACCACAGAAATAGGGGAACTGCTTTCAAGGAACAAGTTAACAAACAGTGTGGTATCTTGTCTTTAACTCATTCTTTCTGGAAATACAGGCACTTGACTACTCTAGTATCACTTATCCTGTTATGTTTTCTATTTCAAAAACTTTAACTTCATTTTTGCAAAAATAATCCCAAATACCTTTGAACTCCTGTAGTTCAACCTGTCTCTTCTAATACAGGCAGGACTGGAACAATGGTCTGTACCTGGCTGATAGACAGTGACCAATTTGAGAGTGCAAAGGTAAAAGCTGATGTTTATTTTTTGATTCTTCTAGTATTTAAAATACTCATTTGGAATCTACTTAATTGGTGAAATGCATTAATTCTCTGCAAAAAGTCAGTACTGGAAGAAGATACTGTGAAAAGTCTGTTTTTAAAAAAAGTTGTTGCAAATCTTACTATGTAAATTACTTTCTGATTAAGACTATCCTTTTATCAGGAAGATCTGGGAAAGTGGAATTTAACAGGCTACCAACTCTGAAGCACTATTTTGGGAGGCATGGTAGACCTAGGGTCTTGAGCAACAACTTTGATAACTGTATGTGGCTTCTGAGCATGCTCTGCTAAAGATAGCATCACTGTTTTTTAAGAGTTCTTGAGCAAATCTTTTTGCTAGTCTCTCTCAAAGTAGCGTAAGGCAGCAAAAACTGTCTTGTCTTGACTGCCAGCATTACAGCAAGAAGCCCTTCTTGGGAAAGGGAGAACAGTGAGTCCCAGCCAGGATGGATGCATGTGCTGGTTTAATATCCCAAGTCTGATATCAGTCTGGAGGCCTGGATTGCAGAAGGCTCAGGTCACTCAAGGTACTCCAGTCTAGGCAGACTCTGTACCCTTATCACTTATTTTTGAGTTTAATTTGTGGAGATCTGAACTAATGCTTAGCTTGGTCTACCAGAGACCGTTTGAGAAATGTAGATGGGTCTAAGGCAATTGATTAAAAAGTGTACTGCTCTCCTCCTTTACTCTTTCATAGATGATAGCCTTAATGTTTCTGACTTCCTAATAAGTACTTTCTTATTCTAGCTAAAAGCCTCCTTTGGAAGGTACCAAAATAAGTAGTTAAGATTTTCACTTGCATACCCTTATTGGAATTGATTAGTCCACTTCTCAGAAAAGGGAATGATAGTGGGATGAATATATTAACCCTTAAAATTATCTTCCCATGTAGGAAAGTTTGGACTACTTTGGGGAGAGAAGAACTGATAGAAGCACAAGTACCAAGTTTCAAGGAGTTGAAACTCCATCTCAGGTAAGCTTGAGCAGGTCCAATAACAGCAGCCAAGTAAACAGTAGCCTTGTGAGCACTTATGTATCCCACCTCCCCTGCCTGGTTTCAGAGATGTAGGATCCTACTGTATGCTTAACTCTTGAACTTTTTGTACTCTTTCTGGGGCTGGAAGACTATAAACTTGTATAGTTGTACCGCTTTTTCCTTTGCTCCCTGTTGTCCAGGCATGTTCCTTATGCCTTCCTCAGTGTAATATCATCAAATCTGAATTACAGTATCTAAGACAACAGAATTGGTGAGATTAGGAAAGCCTTCAGTGCAATCCACTGTTCAAGCAGGGTGAGTTAGAGCAGATTGCCTATGGCTGTGTCCAGTCAGAGCTACAATATCTCCACAGATGGAGAACTTACAGCCTCTCTGGGCACCTTCATAGGAACACGACCCTATGAGACAAGTGGGCTGTCCATTGAGGATGCATGGAAGCCTGCAGCCTGGTCTGGGACGTGGCTATTGCGCTGATGTGGCTGAGTGGAGGAAAGCATCCTGTAGAAACTGCGTTGACAAAAATACTAAACAAGTTATTGCCTCAGACCACAGTTCAGGGCTTTGCTGATCTTGATTCACTGTGTACTGTGTGATTCAGAGGTGCAAGATGGAGCTGGTGACAGAGGTACTTTAGTGGCTGATATAAAATAGAAGTGCAGAATGTGCTTCTGTAAAATGAATGTTCTTACACGATTAAGCATTCTGCCCCTTACAGTTACAACATAAATGTTCCTTACTTCTTCCTGAACTAGAAATTACAGAATTCCTCTCAGAACACAAAGGCTGAATACTGCTTAAAAACGTAGATGTTGAATTTGTCTAGAGGATTGATTGAACTGGGGAGTGAGAACAAATGGCTGCTTTCTTCTTAGCTCTGGACTTAGGAGAGCAGAATTAGTCTGTGTGAGATGCAGAAACTGCATAATGTATCTGGGTTTTTTTGCATTACAGAGTAGGTATGTTGGGTATTATGAGATCCTGAAAAACAAGTATAACTTGAAACTCCCTCCAGAGAGAAAACTCAAAATTAAAAACCTCAAAATCCACTCTATACATGGTAAGAACTCCTTGAATTTGAGCATTCCTCTGTCTGGTAATGGTTTCCTATTACAGGCTGCTCATCTCTACTATCTCTCGCTAAGCCCATGATAGGAATTTAGACTTACTGGGAACTGAGAATTCAAATGGCACAGATAAAATACAATAACGAGCATTTGAATTGCAGTTGCCTCATGTATTTTGTCACTTTCTGGGGGTCTGGTCAAATATTGGTTCACATAGAACCTATTCTGTTTTGGGATCGGAATCACTTCGAGTGAGATTAATTCTACATGTGGAACTGGATCCACTAATGTTTCTCAGCTCAATATACACACTTGTTTCTATGCACATGTACAAGAAATCTTGATAAAAGCCTGGAAATTTGGCACTGCTTGTTCTAGGAGACTTCAAACTGCTGCTCTTGTTCAGTCACTGGAACTAGGTTCTACATTAGCCCATTCCTGCTGAATTAGTAGGACTCAAAATACAGCTTTAAACCAGTGATTATGAACTACCTTTATAATTTGAGTTCTCTAAAGTCTGTTGTAAGGCATTCTGGAAAGAAGGCACTTTTGAATGGAGTTGCCAATGTTTTCTGTGACCACGTATGTTTCCAGCTGATGCATGTGCTCTGATATAATGTAACTCTTTATTTTTCCTAGGAGTTGGGAAAGGTGATGGAACTGATTTGAAGGTGCAGATAATAGTGAGGAAGGAAGTTGTACTAGAATGTGTATGTGCCAGTCAAGGAAACTGCAAGGTGAGAGTACTATGAAATCATGTCAGTTGAGTCACAGAAGCTGAAAGCTAACTTAAAGATCAAAAGTGTCTTCCTGTAGAAGTCAAATACTGGACTTAGAGCATCCATTTAGTTAGGTTTTTAAATTCTGGGAGGATGAAAAAGCTAAGCTTTGCTAAATCACAGGAAAAGTAGTGATAAGACAGTGAAAGATTTCCCTACAAGTCAATTAAATTCAATGGCTCAGTCTGACCTGGGTAGTTTAAATTGTTGGCTGTTATTTTAGCCCTGCCGTTGTACTTGTATACCATGAATGAATAGCTAGGAGGTATTGTAGTGAATTGGTCCCTTGTCTCTGCAGTAACTTTTCATGAAAGTAATATTTTATTCTGTTATCCAGCTCTTCTTTGATTCTGAAAGTGACTCTGTAGTCATTGGCTTAGAAGACAGCCCGGTTATAAGCGGTGATGTCAAAGTCAGATTTCAGTCACATTCTGTGAGTATTGCAGCATAGAATCATAGAGTACCGGGTTGGAAAGGGACCTCAAGGATCATCTGGTCCAACCTTTCTTGGCAAAAGCATGTTGTGGACAAGATGGCCCAGCGCCCTGTCCAGCTGAATCTTAAGTGTGTCCAATGTTGGGGAGCCTACCACTTTCTGGAGAGATGACTGATTGTTTCAATTGTGAAAGACTTTACTCTTCTGTCCAATTGCAATCTCCCTAGGAGTAACTCATACCTGTTACCTCTTGTCTTTTCCACATGATTTCTTTTTATAAAGAGGGTCTCCAGCTTCTTTGTAGTCACCCTTTAAATACCGGAACACAGTGATAAGGTCTCCCCTAAGCTTTCTTTTTTCAAGGCTGAACAAACTCGGTTATCTCAGCCTTTCCTCTTACAGCAGGCTTCCCAGGCTTTTGATCATCTTTGTGGCCCTTCTCTGCACCATTTCCAGCCTGTCCATGTCCTTCTTAGCAGGGACCGAAACTGAAAACAGTATTCCAGCTGTGCCCTGGAAGTGCTGAGTACAGTGGGATGACTTCCTAATCTCTGCTGCTGATGCCCTTCTTGGTACAACCCAGCATCTTGTTGGCTTTCTTTGCTGCAGCAGTACACTGTTAGCTTATATGGAGCTGGTCTATTGAGATCCCTGGGTCCCTTTCCACAGAGGTGCTACCCAGCTGGGGAGGTCCCAGTGTGTGCTGCACTCCTAGATTATTTTCCCAGGTGCAAGACTTCACATTTGCTTTTGAACTTCATAAGCTTCTTGTTATCCTACTCTCAGCATATCCAGGCCTTCCCCAAAGGTGGATCTCCCTTCTGAAGAGAATCTCCTCCTCACTACTCAGTTTGGTATCCTCAGGATCCTATCTTCCAGCTCACCTAAGATAGTGTTGGTGTGATTTGAAGCTGCACAATATTGTGATCACTGCAGCCAAGGTTATCATTAACAGATGTTACAAAGCATGGAGGCCTTAACTTGAGTGTGAGGAGAGGCTGCTGCTCAAACTGCAGCCATGCTCTGTAGGACAGAATCTGTGTTCCTCCCCAGTGACTCCTGTTATGTGGGTGGTCCTGCTGTAGCAGCTTTTATTCCACCTCTGTGCAGTGAGTGATGCAGCAAATGTTACGACATCAGCCTGTACAGGTGGGGGAGGCATCTGGCTGTTCATACAGTACAACATTATAGTTGAGTACCTGCTGCTTCTAACATGAGTTTCTTACTTCATCATGGTAAGTTTGAGTGACCTAATCCTGAAGTAACTTCAGTGAAAATGGTGATCTGGATGTGATATGGGGCTCACAGTCTCTGGTGCTGTAGCTTTGTAAACCAAAATACTGAGGACAGGTTGGTATTCTTGCTTTGCAAAAATTGAATCCCATTGTCAAATGGGGTTTTTAAATAAGGCTTTTGTGTTTAGGATCTCCCTAAAGGCTATGATGACTGCCCATTCTTCTTCTGGTTCAACACTTCCTTCATTGAAAATAACAGGTAAGTGACCATAGTGACTGTCTTCAGATCCCAACTTCTGGTATCTGAAAAGAGCTGAAAGTTTAAGTGTAGTACTGAAAGCTGAGATGCCTGGCAGATCAAGCTTGGCTTAACTTCTGTGTGGGTGCTGGTCTCTCAGTTGAAACTTGTGAGCAGGCAGTTGGCACATGGTTGCATTGTGCCAGCTGTTTTAAGCATGTGAGCTCTTTATCTTAATCAGCTTAATCCATTGGACTCTTCCTTAAGCACTCTTAAGTATTGTTAATGAACTTGAATTCAAAAAGGTAATGCTAACTACTCAAATCTAAGGCAACTCTGCCAGCTTCTATAGCAGGGGTGTCAAACTCGCAGCCTGTAGGCCAAATCCAGCCCTCCATCTTGTTTTATCCAGTCTGGCACCTTGTTTCTACCCAGTGGCAGTGCTGAGCTCCTTGCCCTGGTCACATATGCAGTGTGTGACACACATTACACTGCAGGAGCAGAAAAGTGGTGGGAGCTATGAGTTTGACACCCCTGTTCTATAGCATAGCTGACTAAAGGGCTGGAACTCATTTAGCAGCTTTGCAGGCAAACATTAACACCAGAGTCAGAGGTACTGATTCTTGGGATCCCAAAGAAAGGCTCTATAACTTACTGCTTCTTGTGCTTTTGTTAAATTTAGAGATTGTTTTTTCTTGACACTAGAACTCCTGTTGGAGCACTGAGCAGCAAAAGTTAGCCTGGTCTTTCTCGCTAGGCGAGTTAAGTAGAAATGGAGACCTGAGATCTCTGTCTTTGACCAAACTTGACAGATTTAGACAGAGGAACAGTGAACATTATGTGAGAATTGCTGTTCTCTCCCTGGCTGGAATAGGAAGGAAACAGTTTTATTTAATTGTTGCCATCAGAGCATGTAGAGAGGCAGCCATGAGTATGTTCATAACTCTAAAGTTTATGCTGAGCCAGCAATGCACCTTGCAATCTAGGTGCAGACATGTAGTTGGACCAAACCAGTGGCAGGAGAGACGTATGCCTGCCCTGCAATGGTGCCCTCTCAAAGTTTTACCCAAATGTTTTGTTTCCACCAGAGCTAGGAAGGATTCCCCACCAGGCCTTCTCTTAAACACAATTTAGTCCCAGAGAATTCTGGTAGATCTCAGGTGGGCTAGGTCTGATCAGAAGTGAAACAGCTGCTAAGGCAGGGCTCCTGTCTCTATCTCTAGTTCAGCCACAATTGATAAGTAAATGCTATTAAGTGATAACTAGATGTGAATTTGTTAAGCTCTTAAAAGTGGAGAACATATCTGATGAGCTTGTCTGAGTAAGTGAATCCAATCCTTGCCATTAAGAGGGTCAGTTATTAAATTCCTGCCACTTGTATCCCATCAGGAGGCTCTGAGCTGAAGGTAACAGTAATTTTACTGTAACAGTCTTGTATGGTTGGGCTCTGAAAAAAAAAAAAAAAAAATCCAAAACCTCCAAACCCCCAAACCTATCGGGTTGCTTGTGTTTCTCAGACTACTTCAGATACAAAGCCTGGTGCAGGCATGGATAATGTCTGTCTGAATTCAGCATCTGGGCCTATATTTAATATTGTAGGGCTGAGCTTGAATTTGTCTTGGCTGGCTGAAAGAAAAAGCCTGTTTTAGGCAGTAAGATATGCTACTGGATTTTCTCTTTCAGACTCTACCTTCCCAGGAATGAGCTGGACAACCCTCACAAGTCTAAAACATGGAAAATCTATAGTGAGAGATTTGCTGTGGAGGTGAACTTCATTGAACCATAAGGGAAAGCCAAAAGAGGGCAAATATATAAAATTCAGCTCTCTTTTCCTGGGGAATGTCTTGCTGCTTCAGTATGAAGGGAAGCAGTCTCATTTTCACATACTTATTGTATTTCTGAGTAGATACAACTTCTCAAATAAACTTACAATGAAGTTCTGTTGTGCAGAGCAATAATACTCTGAAGTGTTATTTATTGTGGACTGTCATGTTAATGAGCTGTTGGATCCTTTGGTGCTAAGCTGTCTCTACATACAGATAATCCTTGCTTTATTAATCTAAGACACTCGTCTGTCTTTTAAGCAAGAGCATTAACCTGATGGTAGGTGAGACCCAGGAGTCTGAAAGAAGTGCAGGAAAAACATAACACACCTTCCTTTTAGGATCAAGGTTTTTCACAGGTCAATAGCATATAGGAATTTGGAAGGAGGAATCAGTAACCTGACAAAGGCAGCTAATACTTCTTGCGTAGATGTCTTGGTATTGAATGACTGTTCAACAGGAATCTGTGATGTAGAGTTCTGAGCAACACCTGGCCTGGGAGCTGAGTCAGGGAGCTAGAGACTGTGTAAGTGCTTCTCTGCCACTCTACCTCCCTGCAGAGGGCTGAGATGGCACAGCAGCTCATAAGCATGCCAACTGCCTGTGACCAGTTAGCCAGGCCTGCTGTCATACCTGTGTGATGGGTTTGATCTGTGTGCTTACTCCTTTGAGCTGATATTGCAAATGCTCACTGACTGCCCTTGTACTAGATTGAGGCTGTGATCACAGAATCATAGCATCACTAGGTTGGAAGAGACCTCTGAGATTGCTGAGTCCAACTGTGCCTGTCTACTTACCAAACCATGTCCCTAAGAAACTGACCCACCTGTTTTTTAAACACCTCCAGAGGTGGTGACTCTACCACCTTCCTGGGCAGCCTGTTCCAATCCCTGACCACCCTTTCACTGAAGAAATTCTTCATAATGTCCAGTCTAAACCTCCCCTGTTGCAACTTGCAGCCATTTCCTCTTGTCGTATGGCTTGTCACTTGGAAGAGACCAGCACCCACCCCATCACAACCGCCTTTCAGGTAGCTGTGGAGAGTAATGAGGTCTCCCCTCAGCCTCCTCTTCTCTAAGCAAACAACCCCAACTCCCTCAGCTGCTCCTCCTAGGGCTTATTCTCTCTCACCAGCCTCGTTGCCCTTCTTTGCACATGCTCCAGCCCCTCAGTGTCCTTCCTGTAGTGAGGGGTAGTTGGTGGGCTCCAAAGCCTGCTCTTGCAGCCTAGCCATTGCTGCAAGGGTGGGCAGGCTCATGACAGGCTGAGAGAGCTGGGGTTGTTGGGCCTGGAGAAGAGAAGGCTTCTGAAAACCTCATAGCAGCCTTCCAGAAGGCTGCGACAAGAAAGCTGGAGAGGGGCTTTTTTTGAGGGCAAGTAGTGATAGGATGAGGGGGAATGGCTTTAAAATATAAGGGGAAAGATGGAGTTTAGACCTTAGGAAGAAATTCTTCATGATGAGGACACTAAGACAAAGGCACAGGTTGCCCAGGGAAGGTGTCGATGCCCCTCCCTGGAAATATTCAAGGCCAGGTTGGATGGGGCCTTGAGCAGTGTGGGCTGGTTGAGAGGTGTCCCTGCCATTCCAAACCATTCTGTGGTTCTGTGTTCAGCTTCTGCAACACTCTTCCCCAGGCCGTATTTAGGGGCCTGCACGTGTTATTGCACACAAACTTAGTAAACTGCTCCTCAAGGTTAAGGGGTTCTTGGAAAGCTGATGCAACCCCTGCATCTGGACCGAGAAGAGGTAGAAATGCCCGCTTACATAGGAGTGAGGCTGGAGCTGTGTCACTAGAGGGCGATGGAGCCAGCAGGCAGGTAAAGCCTCTCTGCACGGAAATGTACAGGGAGCTAGAGCAGGATGTAGTGTCACTGTAGCTCGAAGTGGCTGATGACCAAGTTCCTTTTGGCTTAGCTCTGGCAATTGGATATCACTGTCCTAGGATGCCCTTTCTAATCGCTTGCAGGATGAAGGCGGCGAACTTCTTTCCTGCTTATAAAGTAAGCTCATCTCCGCTTGTAGCAGCAGTGATGAAGGCTGTAACAGTGAGTCCGATTTTTCTAGCTGAAGCAGACAGTTAAATAAAAACTACTAATAATAGTAATAGCAGAGATGGGTTCCCCAATAGCTGTGTGAAGGAGATAATGCATCCCGCTCCAGAGATCTGCTGAGAAGATGGTAATGAGTTGCTAATCTCTGTAGCAGTGACCTTCTCTGGCTTCAGGGTAGGAAGCTCATCCCTTACACACGTGGAAGTCAGGTGACCTGTGCTGGACTATTCTGGCAGGAAACTTACCCTTATACCCTATATCGTGGCAATTGACAATCTAGAAACTTGGAATTTGAGTTAGGCCCCAATATTAGAACAGATTTCAGTACTAACAAAGCACCAGGCTAGGGGCTAAACTATGGACTTTATTTTCAGTAGCAGATTACGTAGAATCTGCAGTTGTTTCACAGCACCTTCCCTTCACTTTTGAGGGCTTTATACATATATTGATTGTGAAAAACCTTTTTCTTTATTTCTGGAGGGGTAGCGACTTCAGCCTCTCTTTGTTTGTCAGGTAAAGAAGCTTGGCAAGTGTTGTTGCATAAGTAAGTCAGGCACTCATTAATTTAAATCAAACTTTATTCCTGGGAATTTCTCATACCAACGTATAAAGTTCTGAGCTGAACAACTGGTACACATGTACAGCTTAAGCAGCTGTGAATGAAAAAAATACTGCTTACATCAACTTCAGAAGGTAAACTCTCAAAATGCATATCTATTTCAGCCACCAGCTTCTTGCTGTAGGTTCAGTTCTAAATATCATGCTTCTCTTGAAGCTTCAATTTTTGTATTAAAAACAGCAACAATCAGCTTTAAAAAATGAAAGCAAAGACAAATCTAAGAAATAGATTGAAATATTCCACTGATGTGGAGTAAATCCTCACCTTTTCATAACTATTACAAACAAATACAAATATACTATTTCTCTTGGGTAGACAACTTTGAAAAGAAGGGGAAGTCTAACAACTCTTAAAGCCTTACCCTTGTACCTGAATTATTTAAACATTTGGCATAAATTCCTTTTAAAATACTGCCTATGCAGGGTATTACTGCCCCCTGTGTACTGATCAGTGAATGTAAAGTGGTGCAACAGATGCTGAAAGTTCTTCAGCCATGCCCTGCTTTAACTGCTTGTTCTTGTGGTGTGTGAAAGTGGAGATGAACAGTTCCTGATGTATGTGAAGGCTAGGGGGAAGCAAGAGTGTGTGGAACTGCAGCAACCATCTTTCATCAGAGGCTTTAACAGTGCAGTGGAGTAGCCAGTTTAAGTGCGTGTTGTCTGCACTGCAAGAGGCCAGGGGTATTGAGATGCTTTCATCTGTGCCTAAAGCCTTTTCCTGTTCCCAGGGCCTGAAATGAAAGCTGTAATGTGCAAGAATTAACTGTTCAGCTGTGACTATTCAGTCACTCAAGATGTGTTTGCTGTGCTAAGTTGCTAATTGTTAGGTAGCTCTGATGATCCTGACAGATAAAAGAGCTCTGCTAACCAAGAGAGCAGCCTGTCTGTGCCTTCCACAAGGGTGGGTTGTGACAGCATGTAGACAACATTCCTCTGTACACCTCCAGGCCTGAGTTAGGGGTTGTGCTGCAATGAGACCTGCTTTGCCTTCTCCCAGGATAGACAGTAGCTGCTTCTTACAAGGCAGAGCATGCCTGTATAAAGAACATCTTACCTTAAAAATACAAGTGGCAGCATTTTGGATAATACTGACTAACTGCATGTTTAATCAGGTAACATGACCAAGCAGGTATGCCCTCTAGGCCTGAAGGTGATAGGAACTATCCAGTCACATGAGCTTTTTCCACTCAGCTGAACAGACACAGCAAGTGGCCAGACTCCAGCCCAAGTAAGCGCATGCTGCACCACAGGGACCATGGTGTCAATTGTCCTTAAGAACTCAGTTCTGGCTTTCTGCTCTTCAGCTTCCTGTCCTTCAAGCACATGGACTCATTCATGTCAAGGTGACCCAAACAGAGCCTGCACATAGTTGTAGCCAGCAGCTATTTCCAGCAGTCTCCCTTACATTAAGTGTTTAATTCAGGGGTGCATAGTGCACTCTGGCACTTCTCAAGGATTTAAAGAATAATAAAATGCTGCATGGACTCATTAAGCTCGATAACTATGTGTTTGTCTCAAATGCAGGCATAGCTCAGCTCTACGTCATACAAGGTAGGGGATATACTCTTTCTACATTTATGAGCCCGTTCATTAGGACAGAGTACAAGTCAGACAGTGTTTGCCATGACCTTGGAAAGTCACATAGCACAAGGGAGCTGGAAAAGGACAGGGGTCTGAGGGATACATGTGTCAGACTAGACAGGACTGGTTATTTTGAGTCAGACACTTGCCAGCAACAACAGGGAAAGTTCACCACCACAGCACAGGTTTTAAAACAGTGCTTTGTCTTAAACAAATCACAGTCTACTGCTGCATGTTACACTAAACCTAAACAGATCAACATAACTCTTTTTAGCACCATTGCAGATCAGGAAAATACATTTATGACATGCAGTGTGCCTAGTGCAGAATCTGGAAGATGGGAATCATTCTACTGGTCCAGTTCAAGCATCATGTACACATCTCTAAAATCACTTGAATTTAAAAAAATTACAGATCCTCAATTGGAGTTGAGTTCCTAAAATTAGGTCACCAATTTAGTCCTGCTCAGACCATGATGTGATCTAAAGGTTTTGATTGTTTATTTAAATCATCCTTAAATGATCTTTTGTTCTCCACCTCCCAGAGGGCATCAGTAAGAATCTATTTGTTTCATCATAAGTTTCCGGCTGTACTCATAGGCAAGGAACAGTGCCCCATTGGCCAGGAATGCTCGGATCATAGTTGGCTTTAGTCCAGAATACAATGAAAGTACACCTGGAAATGAAATCAGAGCCAGTTAAGCATTTTAATAAATTGCTATCTGCATCAATCACTGTGCTTTGCCTTTGAAGGACACTGAAATATTTCTGCTTAGGGGGGCATGCACACACAGAGAGCTGAACTCACTGGTGCAGCAGATAACAGCACTGTTACTGGATACTGATATAGATAGAGTATCTGAAGTTGTAACAGGAGTTTAGGCATTAAAGTGCATATCTCTGGCACGACAGAGGCTTCAGAAGGCTCCCTCAGTCATCTGAGGATATGTTCTGAACAGCACAGCTGGCAAGGGGACAGAAAACAAACAGCAGGACCATGCTGGAGCTGTGCCCCAAGACAGACTCCTGCTCTGAGGGGTATCTTCCCTAGCAATAGGGCCACGATTCACACCTGCTGCCATATATTTATTACTCCATCTTCTGAAGTGCCTGGTGCAAGCCTTTCCCAGAGAAGACACTGAGGTAGATGCCCCAGATTGCCAGGCTAGATAGGACTGATTTACTAAACAGCTCTGTCAGCCTTATATTAACTTCCAGAGGCAAAGAAAAATTCTGTACTGATCTTAACCAGTTTGTTCTATTTTCATGTATAGGTTTGGCCATGGGTAATGGAGCTCATTCCTTTATCTGCTTTTAATGCAGACTGAGCTTTAGTTAGCTTCAAGTGAATTGTCTCCTGAACCAAAAGGCACCACAGATGTAGTAGGTCACAATTTCTAGATTTCAAGCTTTCCAGACTACATGAAGGCATCAATATTTGTTTGTTAGAAACAGTTATTGTCTGTTTCTAACATATTAATCAGCAGACTAGATTTCTTAAGCAATTTTTGGTACAGGATGATGTAGATTTCAATCTGCAGCCCTACAGATTCAGCTGATCTGCTGCATACTCACCTTCAGTTCTCACAACAGTTACAAATGTTCCCATAAAGCCTGCCTGTTTTCCAGCCATTGAAAGAACCTGAATTCTAGATTTGACACAGTCCACAGGATACACAGCAATCCACAGGCAGCTGCCTCCAAAACCTCCACTTAGTATCAAAGGAATGGGACCTAAAGTTAAAAAATAAGCTTTTATATACACACACCAAAAAATATTCCCCAATGTCACAGTTTCATCTACAGAAGTCAAAGAGAAGACAGAGGAACTGGCCTACAACAAAAGAGCAGCTTTTGCTCCAACACAAACCTTTAAGTTAATTTTAAGCCACTGGTAAGATGCAAGTCTAACCAGAAACTCAAAGGTTATAAGGAGTGCCTTGCAGATTATTGGCCATGCTAAAAAAGGTTAACTCAGAATTCTGTTTTGATTGTATTAACTAAATTAACTCTACTCCTTCACACTTGTAATCACTTTCCAATGCTAATTGTGAGATGGTTTAGAGTAACATCGCATCTTGTCACTAATCACCTATAGAGATTTGCTACAGTGAACCTGATGTAGTTGAAGCAGTCCCTGCTCACTGCAGAGCAGCTGGACTAGATGACCTTTGAAGGGCTTTCCCAATCCAAACCATTTGACAATAAGTTACTTTGTGATCAGTCATTTTTCATTATGCAACTTCATTTTGTGTTTCATATCAGAATGTTTATAAATATTTTGCAACAAAAAAGACCAGAATGCATGCAGCTGAATTCCTAGCTCTCAGTAAGTATGCTTGTGGAGTCTTTCAACAGGAGACAAGTGATCTTTACTCTAGGATCTCCTCTTTTTTTTTTTTTTTTCCCCCTTGTCTGGTTTTCAATCTCAGTTTTCTCTTACTATCATTGCAATGATATTTAATGGTCAGCACACATTTCAGCATACACTTGAACAGACTGTTCAAAAGAATACAGCTAAAAATGTCAAAAATCACTAAACAGCCACTGAAATGAAATAGTTCAGAGTTGCATTACACTGTAGAGTCAGGTATTTAAGTAGTTTTGTTGTATTACTGCTAGCTCACTATTAATTCTCCATCCACAATACATCCTGTTCCACTGGAAAGTGGTCACTTCAATAATTCATTACTCTACATATATATATATAAAATGTACACATCCATATTCTGTATTTCTGGCTTCCTTCATTTTACATGTATTTTACAACTGCTGTACATCACTAGAGTATCTCCTTCCCTTATATCCCCCACAACAAGACGCTAGAATCCATGTGGAAAAAGGGACACCATACCTAATTCGTCTTTTGATCTCCCAGAGGCAAAGAATGTCCGGCTCAGTTCATATCCTCCAAAGAAGAAGAAATAGCCTGGGATTTCCCGCAGCAAAGTGCTTGACAGACCGCGGTAAAATCCAAGAGGACCATCCTTTTGAATAACACCTTTCACTACTGACCAAACTGTGCTGATAAAAAGGTTGATCCAGTTAGTGATACTTAATAGCCAGATAAGAAGGTTGCAGAACAATTAGCAGCTGCAGCTACAATTACGGATTAGATCCATCATGTAGACAACAGGACTCAAGTAATACTTAGAACAAGATCCTGCCAGGAACCCTTCACAGGAAAGGCTTCAATTCCTGTGCCTGAAAGATCACCAGGCTGTGACTCTCCCAGCCAAAACTCATCTCTGGTTAAGAGTGCACTAATGTGACACCAAGCCAACACAGAATTAAAAATAAATACACATAGAAGGGTTTCAGAGACACTGGGAAGGGTGTATACTTACTTGTGTCCCTGGATTATCTTTCCTGATAACTGCATTTCATGCATGGCCTGCAGCCGGCACTTCACCAGCTCCGTTGGGCAGAGGACAAGGGTGGCAAAGGCAGAGGCGAAGGAGCCTGCAGCAGCATTCTGCAGATCACTGAAAGAGAGAAACTGCAGAAGGTATTTGGGCACTGACCTTCAGTGCAGTGGAGCCACTGCACTGGCAATCACCTTCCTGAATCTGTATGTATCAAGAAAAACTGAGTTTTCAGGGAAACAGTTTCAAAGGAAATGGGTTTTTACTTGAACTAGGGAGCACAAGTGAGTTTTTCTCCTCTTTCAGAGCCTGGGGAGTCAGCACAGCAGAGACTAAGCTCACTTCTGCACAGAAATTCTGTCCATAAAAGGGAGATGTTTGCTCTCTGCCCAGCAATTTTATCCACCTGTAGCGTGAGAGACTAAAGCTTCAACTTTTCACCTTGCAGAAGTATCAAGGAATTAAAGTTGTGACATGAAGCAAAAAGCTTGTGACATATTCATGTATGCAGTGTCAAGAACTGTCAAAGTGGAAGAAATCAGTAACTGGCTGCAGAGCAGCAGCTGAATAATATGCAGTAAATGGCAACACTGACTGCCCAACTCTCATGCAGCACACAAAGCGTGGCTCTACAGGAATCCAAGATGCAACCCAATAAAACTCAAGAGAGTTAAAAATACAGAATGCGGCTAAGCCCTGCAGTCATTAAACTATGCGCTAGATAGAGCAAGGCAATAAGGTTACGCATTGGGATCTGAAGACATGCAAGTGGTACCCTAGAACTATGCACTGAAGGATGCACAGGATCCCTTTGACTTCAGGGGAAGAAATAAATAGATGCTATCAGACTTGAAAAGAACTGACACGTGTATACAAAGGACTAGATTTAGCCATAATTCAGATCTTTTGATATATCAGATCGTCAGATCTATTGATGTTTAATTCTACATAAAAAATTCAACTACCCCCACTGTTCAGGCTTTGGCATTTTGAGTTGAGACAGACCTTGAACAGGATTCAAGGCTTATCACCTCTACAGAGAGATTCACTCTATTAAATGCCAAATTCAGTATTTTTTCTGGGTGGAAGAGTTTTGATCAAGAATCCTCAACTCTTACACTGCTGCTTCTATAAAAGGCATTTATCTTGTTTTTCAAAGAAAATAACCTGCTGAAGATGACTAGTCACGTACTGAGAAAGTCAAACTGAGGTGAACAAGGATAATAGTTCTCTCAGTTTAGACTTTGGCACAGGACAAAATCAGTTTGGTTGGACTAAATAGGCATTTAAAGAAATGGAATTTAGCACTTCTCTCTCCATTTGGTTGTCTCAGTTTAGACTTTAGCATGGAATGAAATCAGTTTGGTTGGACTAAATGGATGTTAAAAGCTAAGCAATTTAGCATTTCTCTCTCCATTTGTTTTATTTATGACTCACACATCACTGGCATTTATTCCTTTAACTGGAAAAGGTGTTGGTTTGTAACTGTCCTTGTAACTGTTTTGCAAGGCTTCAAAAATTGACCATGGTATCCTAAACATAGGCAGGGTAGGCAAGTTTGGTTCCAAGCCTTTCAAAGGTATCACTGAAAAGTTAACTGAAAGCAAACCCAAAAGCTGGTTTTGAGAAGTCTCAAACATCAGACAATAATGAAAAAGTGACAAGCAATAGCTTAGGTATGGCTAAGGAAAACGGTCAAGTTCACCTTACTTTGCAGCTTCACACATTTGCTTCTTCAGGCTGAGACAGTATGACAGTTTTCAACCAGCAGAGGCAATGGAGGCAATTATAGTTCTTTACTTGTCGTGTATGGAAAACAGTTGCCTCATCAGGGTTTCTTCCCTCCCCTACATCACACTACAACGGCTTCTTGACTCGTCCACAAAGAGAATAGGTAAAGATGTCCTGGACATACCACACGTACTCAGGGCATCACTGCAGGCCAGGTCAATACAATTTTCTCCTACACCTTATAAGACGCCCTCAGCATGATCCAAATGAGTAGAACAAGGAAGCAGCACCAAAGGAGAAATCTTTGAAGTGAACTTAAATCCTTTAGTGTTTTGTTTTGTTTCAGTACAGCCATGTAGCCATACTATTTAGTTTTCAATCACCAATGAACAGCCATCCTGGATCTGAAAAGCAGTAGTACCTGACCAAGGAAGGAATGGTTAGATGCTGGAGGCACTTGTTATTGGTACACAGTCCAATTACATTCCCAGTCTGTATTATACTCCCAGGTTGTGAAGTACTACACCAATGGATACTGTTTGAAAGTTTCCTGCGCTAGCTCCCCTACACACACCCTAAACATGCCATCTCAGTCAGTGAAGATATGATGCTAGGACCTCTGCAAGTCTTTGGCCTACCTCCCAGGAGGATCAGAAAAGGTAGTTAAGTGAAGCGTGCTGTTGTTAGGCCTACATTTTAACAAGTGGAAAAATATAAGAGGTCTTTAAGATGAGCAAGAAGAAAATCCCCAATCTAAGAAAAAAGGTAGAAACAATTCTGTCTCTGCTAAGAGGTTTCAAATGCCAGAAAACAGTGAAAGACAATGCAAATAGAGAGCAAATAACACTTTATCACTTTGTAATCCTCATATCAGGCCTCAGTCTTAAGATACAGCACATCTTGACATGTGACAGTAGAACACCTCACATAACACCACTTTTAGATATTTGTCTTGCACTCAGGTGGCTACCTATACCATGTCAGACATCTCAAATGTAGAATCATGGCCTCCCCAGCTATTTCCATTTGGAGACAGATGTGATGGAGGCAAAACAAAGTTTTGCTGGATGTATTTAACCTTTTGTTACTTTTTGAATGGAGTTAGAACAGTATGAGGGAGTGCTTTTGCACACTGTGGGGCAGCATAATAGCAGAGAAGGTGCAGCTATTCTCAGTGCTGCACAGAAGCCATGCCTTGAGAAATACGTAACAGTTAAGGCACACAGATTGCTGGACCACTGACAGCTCTGAAGTGACATACCTGGAGAAAAGCCATCCTAGCTAGAAAAAGATTATGATCGTTATGCCAGTGCATAAATCCATGACTTGCCCACACGCTGAGTATTCCACACCACTCTGGTCTCATGAGCTCAAACCCAGATGCATTAGAACTATCAGTTTCAGAGAAAGGCAACAAGTACTGTTAAAGAACAGCTCCTGAGTGCTCACTGAACAGCAGGGCTGGGATCCCTCCACCTGAGTAAAGACTCACATGTGGAAAAGGGGCACAGAGCAGTAGATAGAAGCCCACAAAATCCCAAGAAGCATAGAGACAGTGGCTAAGGACCAACTGCCTCTTCCAGTTAAAGAATTAATCATTATTACCTGCAGACCTCCCTGCCAAAGCATACTGCAGATGCAAAGAATTTAAAAGAGTTTGAGCGGAGACTAGAAAAGTGCTTCAAAAGAGATAAGTCATCACTGACTGGATCACACCAGGCTCAAGAAACCCTCTGAACGAAGAAAAACAGCCTGGCAGAGGACTCTTTAATATTAAATACTTTTTCTTTCTCATTCCTTAGGCAACAACTTATTACTAGTACTATAAGACAATACAAGGCACAAAATTAGGCCTTCAGTCTAACCACTGTTACTTTCAAACTTTTGAACTTCAATTTAAAAAAACAAAGGAATATTAGAAAAGCCTTCTTTACCCTTAGGATGCTTTCCTGTAAAAGGAATGATTACCTCTCCTGCAAAATCAGAACAATGTAGAGATCAAGGCAATTCCAACTTTGAGGTATTGCAATGCTCACTCCCTGTGCTAAGATGTTACAGGTCTTGAATATTCCAGTTAAGCTGTGATTACCTAACCTGGTCAGCTCAGTGACAAGCAGACGGCTCTGTTGTAGTTAAACACCCTATCCTAGCGCAAAGGTCTATATTCCAAAAGTTACTACACTGCATACTGGCAGAGGGGGCCCTGGGACATCAGTTGCACCCTGACAATACAGTACTTTCAAGTAACAGTTAAATGATTTTTTATTTATTTGTTTTAAAATATGAAACATTTCTATTACTAACCTGAGCTTTGTTTTCCTGTCTACTCCAACAATTTTTCTCACAATTTGTTGGCAAAATCCATAGCACATGAACAGGACAGAGTTTTCTGCAATGTTGGCTACAAGCGCTGGTGTGGTTCCCTTGTAGAAGCCTTGAAACCCCACTTGCTTATAGGTTTTCACAAAACAGTCAACAATTCCTCTGTACATGTCAGGGAATGTCTGCATCTTCACCTTTGCAGTGTCGAAGGGCTGGCCAGTCATCACACATGCTGTCCCACCTAAGCAAGCAGAGGAAGTTAAGAGGATGGCTGCAGGTTATCACAACTGAAATGCCTAAAC
Organism: Geococcyx californianus; assembly: GCA_013389885.1. Classification (NCBI taxonomy): domain Eukaryota; kingdom Metazoa; phylum Chordata; class Aves; order Cuculiformes; family Neomorphidae; genus Geococcyx; species Geococcyx californianus. The sequence goes on from VWPV01005160.1 coordinate 35,450, forward strand.
ACAAACAGCACTATTACGATAATCACACAGAAAGCAAAGATTAAAGAATTCTCTGCAGGAAAGGACAACTGCACTGATTTTAGCACAATGGCACCAATTGTCAGTGGTGAATTTAATTGCCTGAAGAAAAAAAAAAAATTCGCACAAGAGTAGTAACAGCTTGATTCTATTTTCTTTACCTTACTAAAAGCAAGCATCTAAATGAATAAGTTCACTTACATAAACGGGCACCAAATTAGACATACTGTTCTGCAATCAAGTCACTTGTATTAATGAGTTAGGCAACATTTTCCCTTGCTTATTAATCAGAAGCCATCTGATTTTACATTTGAACAATAACAAAACCCAAAGATTTGTAATCAAGCAAGACTAAAATTCCTCCAGGACAAGAGGAACACTGCTGAGAGAGTGCTAAAGCTGATGATGCATTATAAATTGATATCAAAAGACTCAGGCTCTCTACTTTGAACATCCAGATTATTCTTATTTACATTTATTCACACATACTGGAAAAAAGTGGTCAGGGTAAGCTGAATAAGGGCAAAAGGGCAAAGTTTCTCAGTGTGTTATCTTTTCCCAACTGAACTGCAAGGTCAATACCCTTAAAACTTGTGAGGTATTTCCACCAGTGTCCTCAATAACCACTTTGTCCACAGTTTAGTGTTCTTCCATCAGATATACCTCAATTCACTCATTTGTACAAAGAACTAATATTACACTTTTTCAGCAAGAAATATCAGCTTACACTGACAGCTATTTATTAGGAGCCAATACCTAAAAGGAAGCACACAATAGGTGTACCTTATACAAACTTTATGGCTTTGGTTTTTCAGCAAGAGAGATGAATCATCCTAAACCAGAAGCTGCTCTTTAACCAAAGCACAGTTAACATCTATATACCTTAAAGAGGGCAAGTTAACAAAGTGTTTTCAGGACTGAAACTGAAATATTCAGCTGTAAATGCAGATAATGTAAAGAAACTGAAATAGATACAAATGTGTCAATCCAACTAAGATTAGTTATTTTTCTTCTAAATGGAGTGTAGAGAAGAAAGCAACTGTTTGTTCAGCCAGGGTGATTTTCAACTGATTTTACTCTTTCCAAACACATTTGTTACATGTTGTTGCTCCTCTGTAAAGTCTTAGGTAGTTAAGAGATTCTAGCTCCCACAAACCTTATTTCGCAAGTAGACATCATTAAAAGCCTCAGAGTAAGTCATGCAAGGAAGTGTGAAGAAAAACAAGAAGTGAACCTGCTTGAATGTTTAGACAAATGTAGTCCCAGTAATAACATGGGAACAGTGGGGAAAAGAGTCCTGCTTAATCCAAGAAGTGATTAGAAGTTGCTCAGATCCTAGGCAAAGGACTATGACCCACAGGCAGCTGACTTATTTATTCTTGTTAAGATTTTACTTGCCCCAATATGTCATTACTTATCAGCTATTCAAGACTACCTGCAGAGGAAGGTAAAGCCAGGTTACACATTTGCTGGAGGACCCAGCTGTCTGCCTAGTTAAATATCCTTTCTTAAGGGCACAGAGACATAAGTAACACAAATGTGCGCTGCCAATGAATGCAGGCAATTCAAAGCATGTATGAGAAAGAATATGGAAAATTAGTAGAGGAACAATAAAACTACATTACAATAGAATTAGCAAATTAAAAAGCAACAATTTAAGGCTACTGAAGTCATATTGAAAAAGGTCTGAATTCCTTCATTTTATCTGAAGCTAGAAAAATTATACAAGAGAAGGAAACAGCCTAATTAGTTGTAAGATCCTCTAAGCTTTAAGCTTAAAACCAGGCAAATCTCAAGCCCATGCTCTTTTAGCCTGAACATGGCATGGAACAGTATCACGAAACAAAGGATTTCTAAGCTAATGCTACTTTCCAGCTCTTGCAGTAGCCAAAGATGTGACATATCAGGCTTCAACTCAAAAGACAACTTCCTAAACCAGTGCTCCACTGCCTCAGATGTTAACAGCAGCATTCCTGAGCTGAAGCCCTAGGAAGAAAAGCAATCCCACATCTCATTTAAGTACCTGGGAAGGCCTAGAAACCCATCAAGGACTGAACAAATATTAAGTTGCTACTTTGGGAAACAGAGCAGATTTAATAGCTATTCTTTATGAAGGATCAAAAACCAAGGAGAATGAACAGACTAACAGAAATGTATTTTTTCTAAAGTAGTGAAGGAATAATAGCAGAAAAGCTTTCTTCCCTTGCAGGAAAAGAGGGCGTTGTCTAGCCAACCACCTGTTTTGCCAAGGCTAACAAAGCAGGTATTCACTGGGCAAAATGCAGAGGCAGACAAAATGCTTTTTAGAGGTGCCACATTAGTCCCATTTTATCTGTCACCCCTTGCTTTCTCACTGCTCTAAGGTTAACTCCATTCTGACGAATGAGCTTAAATAACTACCCTTGAATGTACTTAACACCATTCCTACTGTCACATTCATAGCACTAGCACAGTCATACAAGGACTGACTCTAATAGCTATTGTATGGGAAAGAAAAAAAACCAACAGAATTGTTCAAACTTGTTACAACAGTACATTAGACAAATCTTTCCTTCCACCTTTTCTGTATAAACATTGTCAGCTTAGAAATGTCAAAGAGACTCCTTTTCCCTGGTAGAATTAAAAATTCATTCATCGCTCAGCCACAGACATTACCAAAATGGCAAGGCAGGTGAGACAATGCAACGGTATCCACATTTGTGACTGTCAACTAGTCCAGCAAAACTTCATAGCACACACTAGACCAAAGTGGAAGTTAGTTAACCAAATTCATCATCATTAGTCCTATTACTGATCTTCCCAGCTTTTAGAGATTCACACCAGGATGTTGTCTGAGCCAATAACCCTTCAGACAAACTCTCGCCCTTTTCAATCAGAAAGGGTTTCTGTGACAAAAGCAGCAGTTCAGTCACTCACACAGTTTGAGTTCATTTCAAAACTCTACTTGTGACTGATTCTTAAACTCATGTAAGCATGAGAACTAACACTGAAATGTAAACCTCCTTTTGGAAAAAGTCTGAAACAAGACTTACACATTCACTGTTTGGCAGGGGTTTCACCAGAGAAGAGCAACAGTGATGCAATTGCAACACTGGCTACAGACAGCTGCTTTGCCTCCGTATCCCTAAAACACAGAAGGCAAGGCAGCAGAGAAACTGCTTTTACATTTGTCTCCAGCATTACCTACAGCTCCTGCTGTGAGGTCAATAGCAGCCTGAATAGCAGAGTTGATCTTCATGTTTCACACTTGTTTATCAACTACTTGTCTCTTGTTTCCTGGCAAGTGTTGAGATATTTGCCTCCTGAAGGAAGAGAAAGACAGAGCATACAGGATTTACAACAATAACTGACAGACAAAAGCATATGAATGCTTTCACTTCTGCTCGTCATTTAGCTTGTCCTAAGTAACACTACCTAGCTTCAGACTACTTAGGCTCTTCAGCTTGTGTGTCTCCCTGGATCTCTCAAATGCAGGCAAAGGGTACCTCCAGGGAATAGTGTGGAGCATTACCTTTCTATTGATTATAGAAGCATAGACTCCATCAGGTTCCTAAGGCTAAATGGCAGGAATATTTCCCCCCCCCCCAACCCTATCCCAATTCCCTACTTATAAAGCAAAAAAAAAGAATTGCAAGAGAATTGCATTCCTCATTGTGAACAGCAGCTAAAGAATAGTGTTCACGATGACCAAGGCACACTAGGTACTACTAAAAGGCTCTCAGAAGATATGAACAACAAAAAAAAAAAAGAATATGAACATACAGAATTGTGTTTGCCTGTCACATTCCTAGTGCAAGTCCCCAACACATACCATCATACTATACATAATTACACCTCAGCTCTCAAGAAGGCGGCTGAAAAGCAGAAATATAAAGGTGGTACCTTCAAATAAAACATTCAAATAAATTTAATTCTCAAATTTGCAGCAAGGTACATTCACAGGACAAGCAGTTAAAGCAAGCTTGCTTATTTGGAGTAAAATCACTGAGCCAAAGAGCTCCCTCTGTTTCAGAACTGTGTGCTAAGCTATACAAAACCTTGGCGGGTAGTTGCATGAGTCTTGAAATTAAAACACAAATACACATATGAAGACAGACTGAAGTCAATGAGGGGCCGATTCAAGTATAGCACATCAGCAAATAGAAGGCTTTTCACTCTTCTACCTACTATAGTGTTTCTTTGACACCTGTTGTCTCCCAAAATGTATTTTGGAGCAATATGAATGGGAAACAATTTCCAGTAGGCTACACTGAAATAATAATTTTAAAAACACACAGTACAAACCACACTTTTTACAACTTGTAAGTTACAAGCAGAGACACTTGCATACAAACAAGGCTTCAAGAAACCCTGTCTCAACAAATGTATCATTTCTGAAGCTTAAAAAACCCCCAGTAGGCCAAATACTGTCACTCAGTAATTTACATGTCAAATTTCTTCAGGATGACTTGCATGAATCAGTGTAATGTGTGTAAAAAAAACGGTGACTATCCCTGTAATGACACAAATACATTGCTCTTTCTGAACTGTAGTTACACATTTGAACCATTTTGTTACTGACAGCACAGTATGCTAAGCATGCCTCAAAACAGAGGCTTGAAGACCACGTTACAATTCATTATCTTATGTACCTCACCAGCATTCACATAGCACTCTGAAGTTTTGCTTCTCATTTAGGGGAAGGAAAGAATAAGAGGTCAGCAATACAGCCTCTGAATGAAAAGAATTACTAGACAGCAACAATTGCATGCCTTCAGTAAAATCTACCCTGCTTGCATCATGCTCAGTACTTATCCACATGTGCCAGTCCCCAAAGGGAGCTCATGCCAGTCACCCACAGATACTCACTAGGAGCTTGGCCACAGCAGAAAAAATAAAGTTGCCTGTAAAAATATGGCAGTTTTAAGAGCCAAGGAAGTTTAGTTTCCTGATCAATAGGAACACATTGCCACTTTCAGAAGATTTAAGGCTTAGTCAAAACTACAGCAGAATTACACATATACATACCTTCCCTCCTATCTTTTTCCTATTTGCAGTAATACTAGCAGATTGAAAGCTGCTTACAGATACAGCAATGCAATGACTTCGTTACTTCCAAAGTGAATCCAAGGCCCTAACCTGGGAACACAAAAACACAGGTTAGCCTACCAGGTCCCACACAGCCCCTCCATCCACCTTACTCCCCTCTGATGCAGGGAATAAAGACCAAACACTGAGTAAATCATAGAATGGCTTGGGTTGGAAGGAATCGTAAAGCCCATTCATTTCCAAACTCCCTGCCATGGGCAGGGACACCTCCCACCAGCCCAGGTTGCTCAAGACCCCATCCAACCTGGCCTTGAGCACCTCCAGGGAGGGGGCACCCACAGCTTCCCTGGGCAACCTGTGCCAGTGCCTCACCACTCTCAGTGAGAATTTCTTCCTAATATCTGATCTAAATCTTCCCCCTTCCAATTTAAAGCCGTTCCCCCTCATCCTATTACCAAACGCCCCTGTAAAAAGTCCCTCCTCGGCTTCCCTGTAGCTCCTTCAGGTACTGGAAGGCCACTGTAAGGTTTTCTCGGAGCCTTTTCTTCTCCAGGGTGAAGAACTTCTGAGCTGCGAGCGCACCCTGCCTGCTCATGTCGCGCGTCTGACGAACCAGCACCTCCAAGGCACCCCCGCTCCTCGCAGGACCCGCCGGGATCGACCCCAGGCTGGGCGGCTCCCCTCGTGCTCAGGGACGGACCCTTGGCTTCCCCGGCCGCCGGGGCGGGCAAACCGAACCCCGAAAGGGCCCCGAGACGCCCCCTGCCCCCGAGAGTCCCCAAGCTCTGCTGAGCGCTCCATCGAGGAGTCTCGAGCCCCGCCGGCCCGGCCCGCCAGGCCCCACAGGCCGCGGGGCAGCGCAGCTCCTGCCTAGGCCCAGCACCCGTACTCACCGCAGCAGCGCCCACCCGGGCAGCCCCAACCCCTACCGCCGCTGCCCCTTATAGCGCGGCCCAGGGAGGCAGCGCGGGCCCCGCCGCCCGGGATACAAGCGGGCCCGCGTGGGGGGGCGGTTCCGGGCGGGGCCGGGGGCGCGGTTTGGGGACCCCGGGAAGTGAAGTGCGAGACCCAGGGGCGGCCCCGAGAACTCTGTCCGGCGCTGGGGCTCCTCTCAGGGTCGGGATCAGGTCTGCTGGGGCCGAATAGCGCATCGTCCTCGGTTTTCTCCCAAAATCCTGGTGCTGAGGAGGATTTAACTGATTTTTTTGCTTTAAAAGAAGGATTTATTTAGGAATTAAGTGTTCTGGTATAACAACAGTGCGTGCCTACAGGAGAGCTGCCCTAATGGATATTTATTCAGAAGCCACAATCTGACTGGAGGATTTCGTTTGGCCTTGTGCTACTTTGCAGTATTTGACACAGGTTTTTCAATGTCATTTGAAGGAAAATTAACGTGGCCATGTTTTGCGCTATGTACCTGAATTAACAATTATGTCAAGCAAAAATGACTATGCCCCCCTCCCTAAAAACCTAAAATTCCCCATTAAATTTCACATATGCGTTAGAGGACTAAGCCATACAGATTTGGACCTATTTTTTACTTATAAAGATACTGTAGTATAAAATCTTATATCTAATGGTATAGTTTTACCTGACTTCTTGGATACTACCTAAACCAAAACAGATTGTCTTCTATCTCTACCTTTGAATAGGCAAATAATTGTGGAGATACAGATACGAATTAAGAGGTGTTCCTGGTCAGACACTGGCTGAAACCTCCAGCTTTCCTCTCATATATTAGACGATGACTTTCTGCACGTGAATGTGCTACAGATCAGACCATGACAGACATTCATAAGCAATTGGCTGCAGATCAACAAGTGACTTCTGCTAAATTGAGATGTCAGTTCTATGATCCTAACTTTTCAGAATTATGAAATGGAATAGGGTAGCTTAAACCCCCTTGCTGAGAGTTAATACACTTTTCTTCTTCTTTGGATGAGGAATTAAAAGAAGTGCTTGCAAAGCCTTTTCAGAAACAATTCCCGGGTGAAAGCATTAGGACACTGCACAGCCTGTGGAAAGGTAAATGAGCATTATCTATAACGTTTATCAGTGATCAGGAATATTTGAGATATTCTGTCAAACCAGGCAGTGTTTCTAGGAACTGCTGTATGCTTGCAACCTCTGCTGAGCTGCACATGCTTTTGTGTGCATTGAGACATGTAGACCTACATATTTAAGCTTAGATTCATGATGTTTTCCCCAAAATAAAACTGCCCGCTCTTGCTTTCAAACCAGACCAAGGAAAATTATGATAATATTATGATTATAAATACCAGAAAGTTAAATGTACTTTTTTTTCCCTCTCACTTTTAGTTAACTGTAGGCTTCAGATATGGCTGGTTTTTCTACATGATTATTCTTGAAACATATATTTTAAATGATCTGGGGCTATTCTTCAAAATATGGCAATTGTTAAAGAAGAACAGGCTAGGTTATAAATTATTTTAGAAGCAATACATCAAGTGGTAAATTACTCGATTGCTTTAATGTAGAAATAATTGCTGACTCTATGGTAACCAGTTAGTGATGGTGAGTGAGTTGGGCATCTCAAATGATTTGGAATACTTAGAGTTGCAAAGAATTTTGGCCTGTGTGCTGACTTGTTTTTAGCAGGACTGTAGCACTGCTGAAAAATCCACTTGGTGTAAAACATTGAACACCTAATATGATGAAGCTTGTGACTATTATGCCACTAAACCACGTGCTGCTTTCTGTTGCCATTTGCTGGCTGAAACCTCAGGCCTTCAGTACTTCAGGATGCTTCTTCACAACCATGCTTCTCGTGCAGACCACCAGGCCTGGTCTGCTCTTGCTTGGACGCTGTAGAAAAGAAGATGGACATGGTGGGGGTACTTGAAATGTTTCCGTGGAGGCTTTATAGCCGTGAAATGCAGCACTACAGAGAGCATATTGCCACCACATGGCTATTTCTGTTACCTGCACCTCTCTGCTAAGCCAAGGTGTACTTTTTGTCCCTGCATCGTGCTGGCATGGAGGATAATTTGTTTTGAGCTTAACTTCAAGCTTCCCCTCAACAGATTTAGGCAGGACAGAAAGGAGACACATGTAGACAGCTTGGCTTGCAAGTGCCTTGCAGGAACATGGAAGTGCTTTCTGGGACTGAAGGGGCTTGGCTTGGGGTGATTGGGTTTGAGACATGAGGGACCACTGTGTCTTGGGATGGACCTGTCTTGAGCACAGTGTTTTGGCACTGGAGGGATGGGTAACTTCTGGGAGCTGAAAAGCTGGGAGGGGGCTGCCATGGAAATTTGCGTGAAGCAGAAGAGGAAAGGGTTTCCTTGCAAGGTGCGTTCCTTTACATGTTGCAGGATCCCACCAGTTCCAGCCTGTGTCCTGGGCCCACTATCTCCATCCAACCACATGCAAACCATTTGCTCTCTGAAAGCCATTTTGCCTTTCCTAGTTCTTCAGATGCCACGGCAGCAGAATTCAAGATGCTGCTACCCATTTCGTTTGTCTTCATCTTTACTACAGATTACAAGTTAAAAAAAAAACCCACCAAAATAAAGAGACTCATTTGGGAACTTAAGTCTATGGAATCTACTACTTAACTATCAAGAAATGTGTGCTTCAGGCTTAAGAGACTGGCATCGATGACCCATCCTCACACTGGGGCAGGACTGATGTCCCTAATGCAGGGCAAATTTAGTGGAAAATAATGGGAACCATCTGAATAGACACATAAATTCAATAAACAAAGGTATTTTTGTTTCCTTGAAAAATCATAGAATCATAGAA